>JAQQZS010000037.1:23651465-23662005 GCA_030068045.1 Platyallabes tihoni
TTTTGTGAAGCTGCTTTGAGACAATGACCATTGTTATAAGCGCTATATAAATAAAATTGAATTGAATTGAATTATACTGTGGTCATAAAGAGAAAGATATGGTCAGCAACAATACTCAAGTACATGTATAACAATATAACAATGCTCATTTCGTGCTAAGAGGCCCAAAGTGGGCCAAGAAAATTTCCCCCACCACCACCACCAGCCTGAGCCATTGATACAAGGCAGGATGATTCCATACTTTCATGGTGTTTAATCATCTGAATATCGCAGCAGAAATTGGAACTCATCAGATCTCCAGGCAACATTTTTCCAATAATCAACCGTCCAATTTTGGTGACCTCTTTCAGATTGTAGCCTCAGTTTCCTGTTCTTAGCTGACAGGAGTGGCACCCGGTGTGCTCTTTAGCTTCTGTAGCGCATCTGCTTCAAAGTTCAACGTGTTGTGTATTCAGGGATCCTCTTTGGCCTATCTTGGTTGTAACAAGATATTATTTAAGTTACTGTTGCCTTTCTAGCAGCTCAAACCAGTCTGGTCGACCTCTGGCATCAACAAGGCATTTTTGCCAAGAGAACCATAAACCATAAAGACAGTTGTGCCTGAAAACCCAGTAAATCAGCAGTTTCAAAAATACTCCACCCAACAAATCAGGGACAAACAACCATGCCATGTTCATTGTAACCTTTCCTCCCTATTCCGATGCTCAGTTTGAACTTATGAAGATTGTCTTGACTATTTTCACATGCCTGAATGTGATAATTTACTCCCATGTGATTGCGGATCAGATATTTGCAATAACAAGCAGTTGAGCAGGTCTTCCTAATGAAGTGGCTGTCAGGTGTATATAGTAAAGTAATGCAAGTGTGATAACCCTTGGCATGGTAAACATTTCTACTTTATATACACTGAATAGCCAAAAGTCTTTGGATGTCTGATCATCTCACCGATATGTGGGCTTTTCCCAAACTTCTGGCTTCTCAAAAGAGTAGAGGTTATTATGCAAAGGGTGGACTAAATCTGAATGTTCAGCAAGCGCATATGGAGCTAACCTTTGGCCATTTAGGATATATTACCATGCCAATCACTTCTAATATTCAATTACATGTTTAATCTTTGGGTCACAACTCTTCCTGTAATGCCCTTGCCTCTGCATCAACCCCACCAACACCTTTTCTAAGTATTCAGCCATGGGGGCAGAACTACTCTTTTTTAATAAATAAGTCACACAGAAACTTTTATCTTTTATGTGTGAAACCATGCATAGTTTCCACAGGAGATGATGCCCAATTCATATTTCATGCAACAAATGAATTATTGAGCATGCGGATCCTTCAAGCGGTCATTTCTCTGACTCTATAACTCCCAAGCTACTTTAGAAACATTCGAGACATGTGGGCGGGTGTGGGTGTTCTTTTCAGTGGTGCTTCGACCCATTATTTGCCATAGAACAAAGAAAGAGGGGGGTGGACTTGGACAGAAGGACATTTCACATTTTTTCAATATCCATTTATTAAAAAGATTTAAGCACACAATCTATACTGTAGGATAAAGGAAACTAAGTGAGAAGCAGGCAGGGTCACGAATACAGTATACACTAGCAAAGGCAAGCTCTATAATTATGACTTACCTACAGTAAATCTCATTGTCATTTAGAGGGCTAAAAGCTTGCACAGATCTGTGATTCTCTGATGCAGCATAGCTCAAGACTTGCTCATGTACATAGACACTGACACTTTTTTTTGGGTTTTTGGTAAGAAAAAAATAATGCATTATCCTAGGGATATTTCAGCTAGTATATTGACACACACACCTTTGAGACCTATGTTTACTTGTTAAAGAAATAATTATATATGGGAATGGTAATGCTCAATAAAGCAATAAGCCACGAGAGGACACATGTTACACTGATTGTTTCATTTACATTTATGCATTTGGCAGACGCTCTTATCCAGAGCGACTTACATTTTAATCTCATTAAACATCTGAGCAGTTGAGGGTTAAGGGCCTTGCTCAAGGGCCCAACAGTGGCAACTTCGTGGTTGTGGGGTTTGAACCTGGGATCTTCTGAACCGTAGTCCAATGCCTTAACCACTGAGCTACCCCTGGCCCAAAACATCATTTATTTTCCAATGCTACAGTATGTTTGGTTTTCAATTAGGAAGTATTGCATGTACAAGATAGTTATACTGTGTTTCGGCTGTGATTTGGCAGTTGGTGTCAAAGAAAAGTGTGACATTGCTTGTACTGTATATAACAGGTCCATAAACCAGAAATTATAATATTGAGCAACTGAAATGTCAGATATTTTGTTTAACCAACTATTGCTTGAATCTGCAATTTGCCCAATCAAATTAGTGGAACAGAACAAATTGTTGATTATTTCATCCATTCTTGTGCATATCGCATGTCATCCGTGGTTAACCTGGCTCCTATCCCAGGAAACTCAGGAGCACAAAGCATAGAACATTGTGGATAGCCTGCTAAACTTTCACACAAGCACACACACCCTATCACATAATACAGGAAATTTGGAAATATCAATCAGCCAACACTGCAAATATTTAGACTGTGGAAGAAAATAAATGTACCCGGAAGAAGCCCATTAAATACAGGGAGAACATACAGTACAAACTTACATGCTTAGACAAAACTGCAAGAAGCACAAGTGAAACACATTTTAACATGTATCCATGCAACAACCACTAATGATTAGCATCAGTTTCCATCAAATTTTCCCTCACAGGAGGCATAAGCCAGACATGATGCACCCTCCTTGTGTGAAAATAAACAACAAAGTAAATCAACAGGAGTGATAATGCCCACAATTTTTGGTGTTCCTTGCACATCTGTTGCACCCATTCCATTTCTTGTAATGTTTTTAGTTCTGACCCCCTGAAGGCTCTCACCTTCTGTTCGCCATTCCCTATTTCTCCAGAAAGCCCAGGGCTCAGTTTCTTGATATTTGAAAGAGACAGAGACAGCAAAGCATCCATCTGCCCACACTGATTGCTATATATATATATATATATATATATATATATATACTTTCTCATTCACTTAAAAAAAGGAATGATTCCATTTAAACACTGGCATATCATCTATCAGCCATCTTTTATGTGAGAATCATATTATCATATATTATTTCTGTTTTTATTTTTGCTGTAATTGTTATTACAAAAGTTAGTTTTACTACTACACTCTTATTGTACTTATAATTATTATCTTTAGTGCTATGTATTTAATTACTTAATGCCAGTATTATTGTTGTTTTGTTTTCATGTTTATCATTAACATTGCTCACCATATAATCATACTGTATAAATATGACTGCACTGAGTAAAAATGAGCATAAGAAAGGAGAGAAAATATGTTGACAGAGACGGAAGATCAAAGAGATGAGCAAATGGAGAATTGCAATAAGCAAAAGGAGAATAAGAAAATATAAAAGGAGAGGAGCATGAAATAATAAACAGAAGCACAGAGAAACAGAGATCAAACATAGAACGACAGAAAGAAAGGAATACAAAAAGAAAATGTGTTCCTATAGCTACTGTAATTGTAATAACCCAGTTATTATTTTGTTATTATATTTTATTAGAATTCCTAATGTATTGTCCTTATGGCAATTAATGCAGTCACATTACATTAGAGAGATGGAGAGGAAATGTGAACCAGAGAGATTACAGAAAAAAGAAGGCCGGGTAGATATTATACAGAGATGGACAAAAAAGATAAGCAAAAAGAGATAGTAATGAAAAAGAGAAGGCGATAAAGAAAGAACACAGCAAGATCTCCCAGTGTTAAAATAACACCCAGAGTGTTGGATTAACACGCTGCAATGTTTGTATAGGTACAAATCAGAATTAAATGACCTCTAGAAGGATTGAATCAACATTTGGAGTTTTACTGTGAAAGACAGAGATTCAGAGCAACATAAAGTAAAAGACATATAAAGAGCAAGACAGAGGGGAAGGAAAGACAGTAATGGAACATGTGCTTATACTGTATGTACCATGGTTTTGTCCTTACTTCCAAACACTAGTCATATGTCATCTTTTCAGTGAGAGAGCATCTTTTTGATCTAATGGTCAAGTGCACTTTTTCTGGAGAGAGTTTCAAACATCTGACAGAAGCATGGTCTTTTTGTAGAGAATGTAGAAGTGGAAAAATGCATGGGGTTGTACTGCAGTTTTCAGTCACTGTTTGTGGTACAGAAATGTATGAATATTTCAAGAAATGCCTCAGGATTTCTGAGAGCACTTAACCATACCAATACTCTCTAAGCTCTTTCCGTGTGTGTGTGTGTGTGTGTGTGTGTGTGTGTGTGCGTGTGTGTGTGTGTGTGTGTGTGTATTGATGTTGCAAATAATACTAATAGTATAATATTTAGTATTGTTTACTAATTGCTATAAAAGGCAGACAGTGTTGAAACATTTCAGGCAATCAAAGGCTAAAGCACTTTGATTGCCTGAAATGATTTTATACGAAATTAAACTAATCTTACACTCAACTGCACACTATATGACTATCCTGGGAAATGTATGTACATTAAATGTATATTTTATTTATTAAAAAAAACACACACACTAGTTTGCGTGTGCTGTGCAAAAGTCTTGAGCCACACCTCATTTCTTTAAATGAAATGAAATGAAATTAAATCAAGAGATCTGAACAAATGTTTTACTGTGACAGCCTGCAAAGATAAAAATGGCTGTTTAAGAAACAATCTCAGCAGCAACCTCATTTCCCCTCTCGTCTGTTCCAACGACTCAGCATTCAACATCACAATAATTAGCAATTCTATATACCATCACTGGTTTAAGCCTGAACTGAGATGTTTCTTTTATACTTGACTGATTCATAGATCACTGTGTAGCTTAACAAACAAAAACCATTTCTCTGAATCTGATCAGATACAGGGTTGTGTTGTTGTTGGTCGTTCAACTGCTTCCGGCAATGGGGCTCCACAGCGGGCCATCCGGTAACAATCCCACTCCTATCCACATATCCTATTCAAATATCTGACCAATTTGCACAAATAGTGTTTCCCAAGTTTAAGATAAAATCATGGAGACTGATGTTTTATTTTATTTTATTATTATAAAAAAATATATATATACATTTATACAAGAAGCATTTCATGCAGATGTACCTAAATGCATAGTGTACACACATCCAAAATTCTGATGGTGCATTGTGTATGGTGTATCTACAGTGCTTTGTGTTAATTAGTCTTCGGATAAAAGCAGTTAAATTAAGCATGAAGGTGTGTCCACATTTAAACAAGATCCCCTATGCATGTTTTTGAGTATTATGGCCAGTATTCTGTAATTATTTAATTTGTCTTTGAACCTAGCTTTGTAGTGCAAATAAAACATCAGCCCTAAACAAAGCTGTTGTGGAGAGATATGAGGGAGTGAAGAAATGTTCATCACTGGTAGCACTAAATGAATGCACATGCACTCTGTTATTATACCACTGCTTCAGTTCATGGTGTCTCACTAAAATGCAGTATAAGACAGCAATAAAGTAAAGTTTAACATAGCTTTACATTTTTTCCTCAAAATGGGTACATGCATGTATGATAGACACCAGAGCGCCACTTGTATATGTCTCTCTTTCATGTTTACAAATACACAAACATTGTATAATTATTTTAAACAGGCCT
The DNA here is from genome assembly GCA_030068045.1 of Platyallabes tihoni. Lineage (NCBI taxonomy): Eukaryota > Metazoa > Chordata > Actinopteri > Siluriformes > Clariidae > Platyallabes > Platyallabes tihoni. The sequence continues at coordinate 23,657,135 of JAQQZS010000037.1, forward strand.
CATAGTTAACATCTCATGTCACAAACAGCACAAACCCAAATTAATCGTTATTGTGCATAATTCACCTACCCTGATCAGTTTCCCTCCTTATGCTGTCTTGGGAGGAACTAATTTCAATGCAAATTGGTGCATCATGAAAGAACATCCATTTCACAGTGTATTCAATGAATCAGTGCTTCTGTGATTAAAACTGTGGATTGTGGATTTCATTTAATTCCTCTGTTCTGTATGTGTTTGCCATCCCTACTGACTCCTAAAATGATTTTTAAAAAGTCTCAGTTTTATTCTCACTTATCCTATCTCATATGGATTTCTCTTATTTTCATTTTCTCTTTACATGCAGAACATGAGAAGTTATTTCAATACAATTTATTATACATATGGACAAAATTATTTGGCCAAACCTGCAATAACATTGTATCCAACTACATATACTTCAATGTGGAGTCCATCTCCCTTTTGCAGCTATAACTGCTTCCATTCTTCTTGGAAGGCTGTCTACAAGGTTTTGGAGTGGAAGTTTCTGTGGAAATTCATGCCCATAGAGCATGTATGAGGTCAGGCACTGACATTAGATGGGAATACCTGGCTCGCAATCTCTGTTGCAGTTCATCCCAAAGGTGCTCGATGGGGTTGAGATTAGGGCTCTGTGCAGGCCCGTCAAGTTCTTCCACACTGAACTCATTAACTGATTTTTGGACTCCAATATGTGTGAATGCATACAAAATATGAGAAACTCTCCCCTCCCCCTTTTCCCTATTAAATTTGCGTATAAACACATGCTTAAACATTCTGTTCAGATTTTTCTCCTTTTATGATATCATAACCAAACAAATAAATATCAAAACTAATTTGCATAAGCTTTCTTCCAGTTCTCTACTCAAAAGACCCTTATAAACTCCTGTGCACCATTGATTCCTGACTATATGTAATACATCATGTTAGAGCAGAACATAGTCAGCGTGCTGTTGTTGGTTGTACTGTACATTACTGTCTTTTTGGCCCCATTCTCAGGAAGACATTGAAGACAAGGTGGATGCTGTTTAATTATTCTTGAAACATTCTAAAAGTGATCCCCAGAGTCTTGTATACTGTGCTGAATGTATAGTCCTGTATGTGTTTTGAACACTGGATTGCTTTATCAACATGGACCAGTTTAATGCCGATTCAGTTCAAGATGGAAGCTCAGGACTGTCCATGTCTGACTGTCCATGACTCAACTTTAGATCCTGAAGCTGTCAGTGCTAGTTATTTTGCTGCTTGTTCATCTGATTATCATGTTGAACACTACAGCTTGTATTGCATGCTGAAGCAGAACACATCTTCAGCCTACTAATTTTGAGGAATAATCAGAATGTGCCACATAATTTGTATAACCTCTTCAGTCAATTTCAACATAATAGTAGCTTGGAAAGTAGCAACTAGTCTGAAATGGATGGGGAACATTATAATGGGTTTCAGAAGCAAGCAAACTATTGTGTGTGGACATGAGTGTTAATTTGCAATGGCATTCTCAATGTTAGCCACTTAAACAATGAATAAGTTAAAAGATGACGGATATGGAGCTGTGAATCTTCTGGTCTGTCGCCTTCTTAAGAGATAAAGTTGGCAAAAATAACAGCCCAGTTACCTTTTAGCTAATCTTGCTAACATATATAGCTAGTAGTATCATTGTGAGAGGGCTCATCTTCATGCATAGTGTATAAGTCATTGTCCAAGCATGAGTCCTCTTTAAAAAACAGTTGCATTTTAAACCAAACGTAAATACACATTGCCACATTTACAGTACAGTATTCTAATTACACTAACTGTCCATTGCCAGGGTGGATAAAAGTAGATTTGTACGGTCCACAGTACTGATCAACTGCCTGCTGAAAACCACATATAAAACCAGTCAGAAGAGCACTTTAGGAAAATGAGAAAACTTAATTATTACATAATATAATCTTAAACAACACTTTGGTTCCTTAATAACTGCTTTTATGTCATTCAAATATAATCATATAATCATATCTGAACCATTTCAGTTATATTTACAGCTACAAAGCTAACTATCTCCTAACACAAGGCTGAATTCCAAATTGGTCTCCAGCTTGTGATCAAGGGCCCTACTTTGTGTGTGTGTGTGTGTGTGTGTGTGTGTGCGTGCCATTCTGGTTACATAAAGAAACAAATTACAATCTGTTGATAATAAATGTGTAATTTGTGGAACTGCTGTTTAAAAGCACTGTTTGTGCAATATCACACTCAAGGTTATGCTGTAATGCCGGATATAGCACATGAGCACTGCTTGCTGGATACAGCACAAAATGCCTAGAATCGCATCACAGGTGTGCTATATCCATCAATACAGCACTCCCTTCCACGTGATATTCTTCTCATGTGATATTATGATGTTCTTCTTCTTCTTTTTCTTCTTTGGCCATTTTAATTCCAGATAGGTGGCTACCATAACTATGATAAGAGAGAGGAATTATCAGTTTTCCCCTCATACTCATAGAGCAAAAATATTTATCCATTATGATTTCCTGGACATTCAGTTACAGATAGATGTAGCATCATTGTGATCAAAGGCCATGATCTATTGACAACAAAGCAAATATTAAGAGTAAATTTAATCATACTATTCAGGAGCCACATAATGTAACATATAATAACTATAGCTGCATCGCTGATTTCTTCACAAATTCAGCAACTGGAGTGTGATGCAGCACTGTAACACTCTGCTCTCACTGTGTTGCTATTTTGGAAGTGTAAATATGGCCATCAGCACCTCAGAGTTGTTCCACTTTCGAACGACAATGGGAGAAAAATGTGCCCTAATAATAAGCTACTAATAAGCCACCACCACATCAGTGCCAGTGCTGAGAGTTACTGTAAAAAGTAACGTATTCCTGTGAACAGTGTTGCCAACTTTTTTGGGGGGGAAGTAGCTAATGTTTGCTCTAAAAGCTGTTAGAATTATGCCATCAACGGATTTTCAAATTCTTGAATTGCCATGATATTTACATATCAAAATGTTTTGCTTAAAGAATGAAGACATAAAGAATAGAATAGAATAGAATAGAACGGAATAGAACGGAATAGAAAAGAATAGTTGGTGAATATTTGGGAAATAAACACAAAGGAAACAGTTACAGGTGATATAACTCACTTTTATTACTTTTGCTTTATTTTATTTTAAATCATACAATAAATTTTAATGCTGTGTGTGCTGATGGGAAAAAAGATTGCTGATCAATAATTTAGTGTTCTTATAAATTCTGTAAATGGAGTCCAGCGATTGGTTGTAGGGAGTAATTATGATAAGAAAATATCTTCTGGGAACAATTGTGATCAGTTATTTTTTTCTGTTTTGTTCTGCTTGGAACAGTTGTGGTCATTGGTCTGGAAACTGAAACAGTGTTTGGTCCTTGGAAACAGTGGTGATCAGTGATTGGTTTTTGGAAACAATTGTGATTAGTCAATGATCCTTTCTAATGGTTGCAGTTAATGTTTGGTGTTTAGGAGCGATGATAAATATCTGGTTGTTGAGAATAGTGGTAATCAGTGATAAAACTTTGGGAATATTGTCCTGCACAAAAACACAAATCGGGTAGGTTTTACACAGTCTGCTCTCTCAACTTGTATAATAATTTGCTTATACTTGTATACAAGTGTGACGGCATAAAAGGGCCTCTCTGCTTCCACCCGGTGAGTAGAGAATATCTGTGCATTTTCTCACACATTTCTCGTATCTCTGCAGACCTGACTAAATCCGAGTCCAACTCACCAAGAAGAAAGCTTCCTGCCTTCAGCTCTCACACACGTTCTTCTGTCTCTGTCTGCATGTGCCGCTTGCTCAGCGCCGCTTGTCATACCTACTTTGCGCACCTGTGTGTGCTGCTAATGACACCACACCTACTGAGCCTCGACCCACGGACCCGTGACATTCACTGAGCTGGATCACGAGCCCTGTTGCTTATACAGAGCGTAACTTCACTAGGACTGCTTTCTTATAACTTGCTTGAAATTGCTTATTAAAGAAGCTTGTTTTTGTGACTGTGACAACTAGTTCCTGTGTGTTCTTTTCGTGTGTCAGACCCATTACAATAATATACAGTACACTAATCAGCTATAACATTAAAATGCATAACATTAAACTCAAAATTGTGTTGGGGCCTCATTTGCTGCCAGGGAGGCTCTGGCCCCTTTGGCGAATGACTCCAAAAGACTTCTTTGGGTGTGTTGTGGAGTCTGGCACCAGGACATTGGCGGGCCCTTTGGGTGCTGTTGGTTGCAGGGTGGATCTTCCACTGATGAGACATTTTTGTCTGGCACATTTCATGGATGATCCATTGGATAGAGATCTAGGGAATTTGGAGGCTGGAAGAGCTTGAAGCTTGAACTCTTTGCCTCCAAAGGCAGATGTGGCAGGCTGTGATGCAATGAGTGTTCTGATACCTTTTTCTGCGGCCAGCATTGACTTTTTTAGTAGAAATGAAATGAGATTGGAACGGACAGGCTGGCCTTTGCTCCCTACAGGCATACATGAGCCTTGTGTGCCCATGATCCTGTCACTATTTATGTTATGGCTGATCGGTTTATATTTTTGGTTTTAACCAAGAAGTAGAGAGAAATCTGAAACGAATTCTAAGACGTGTTAAGACATAAATTAAGAGCACACTTTGTTCTGTCTCTAACATTCACTTTTAAGACATATCAGCACATTTGTTGGTACACATCAGTGTAGGTGGTTTCCTGGGAGGTGAAGATGAACAAATATTTACACTATGGACAAGGACACACATACAGCTATTCAATTCAATTCAATTCAATTTTATTTGTATAGCGCTTTTAGCAATTGTCATTGCCTCAAAGCAGCTTTACAC
>JAQQZS010000037.1:23662119-23678681 GCA_030068045.1 Platyallabes tihoni
AATGAATATTAAAATCTCCAGCAATTAACGCTTTGTCTACAGAAACGACTAGGTTTGAGAGGAAATCTGCAAATTCATTAAGAAATTCAGAATACGGCCCTGGAGGTCTATAAATGACGATTAGAGGAATCGACTGAGCTGATTTAATATATTTAAATACACTTATGTTACTATAAAGAATTTCAAACGCATTAAATTTAGCTAGAGGACTTTAGAAAAGAGCAGCATTTAAAAATCATAAACACTGCAGACAAACATAGACTTTGGTAAGAACTAATAATAATAGTCTTATCTCAGCTTACCATGGCACCATCAGACTAAGGAAGTCACATGCTGGTGTTGCTATGTAGACATGATGTAGTCAATGCTGGTGTTGTTGAGGCATGTTTTTTTTTTTTTTTTTTTGAAGTGTGCAGAAAGAAAAACAAAATAAGAATAGACAAAAAATAGGAAGAAAAACAAGCATTTTTGTTATACATATAGCAGAGGAAAATACCGTGACAATCTTTGAAACAAAAGCAACTGAGTTTGAGTTTGAAACAAATAAATGACTGGCTGCGTCTGAGCATTTAATGGCCAGAGCAGAGGGATCCGTGTAAACTGCTCTTAACTCTGAGAAACTCTTCTCTGGAAAAAATTAACTTTTCTGAAAGCCAAACTTTTAATTTGTAGTCAGTAATGCTGACCAGTGATATCTGGCAGACATTTAAAGGACTCTGTGTCGACAAAAATGACTACACCCATTTTTAAGGTAGTGAGAGAGAATTCCTGAATCCTTCTGTTCTCAATTTAACTACAAATGTTCTCTAATTGTTAACTACACACACTAGCAATTGTTGTAAGGTGTAGTTATCTGAGTTACCATAGGCCTACTTTAAACTCAACAAAGTTTATCACTTTCTCCACCAATGATGGAGTATCATAGACATAATTAAATTACATTACAATTGCACAATCAATTGATATTACAGTAAATGATAAAGACAACATGATTCTTTCACACAAGTTTAACATGAATGAAATACTTTGGTTTAGCAGGCAAAATTTGTGTTATTTGACCACATTTTGATGATGTGGGACCGATGTACACATTAAAATCAAGTAATTTCAAAGGATTATTTTTTTCAGTGTAGAATGATTAAAAACAACACAAGGCATGTTATGATGAGGAACCTTTCTATCTCTTCCATTCCAACGATTAAAAAACGGTAACAAAGTCAATGTCCGAGCACAACCTCTCGCCGGCACGCCTTTCTCTGACTACGCTGTGTTCATGGGGGTGGGGCTAAGAAACACGCATCTCGGTATATTCATTTTACCCCCTTTTATTTGGGGTAATGTGACTGATGTGCCTAACTTTTTTTCAGCAGAGCTTCTGTTTCACTGAATAATCCATGTCTGAACACACACACACACACACACCAAAACGCAAATAAAGCAGACCAAACGTCTATACATCTAAACTGAGTTGTTTACATAAGTCACTGATCAATAGTTCATGATACATACATTTAAACAATTTATTCATACAGATGTACCTGTTTTACGTGGAAAGTTAAAGGCTTGTTACTGAATGATTTACTCCGATAAAGAGCCATATAAGAACAGTGGCATCGGGCACACCTAAAAATAAATGCAGGATTATTTTTTAAAGTCTAAATAAAAATGCTTTTATAAATGTGGGCAATTGTTATCTACTTCAAATATTTGTTAATTTAGTTTAAATTAGGTTTGGGCTTGGGGCGTTGAGCATCGTGATCCTCCTCTTTAATTTCCTACTGTACGTAGTCTAATCAGCGCTCACCCGCACGCATGAAGTTTTCCAGAGCACCGGCAGAAATAGAGTAATGACTATGAATGCGACGAAAACAGCAAGGAAAACTCTGACCATTTTAATAATATATTTATATTATAACTGATGAATTAGTGATTTCTTTGGTTTTCAACTGTGCTGATAGTGATCATGTCATCTCGTCTCCGCACCAGTGGATGCACCTATAATTCACTTTTCATACGAATTACATAATCAAAGAATTAGTTTTTCATTAGTTTATATAAAAGCAATTTATATAATATATAATAGTTTTTGCACATTAATCTGACAATGTTTTAATTTTATGGTCATTTAGTTTCATTTATTTCAGGTAATAAATCTACTACAAATTTAAAGAACACAAAATATAAGATGACAAGACCCTACACGCATTCTAATTACACATAATAAAATCTAAAGGCTCACTGTGTTAACGTTTATGTTGCTTAAATTCGATCCTAAAAATATTTAATTAAATTTAAATTATAAATTTGTACTGTAATGTTACTACTGTGATTATGAATTCATTAATTACAATGTTTCCCTTGATTTTATGTGCAGCTACGTGCGGCTAGACGAGCTGCGGCTCATTAATCCTGGAGAGAACGAACTAAGGCCTGAGGCGTCAGTCTGTAGTTATATAGCGCCACTCAGCGGTAAAAGCCAGCAAACGCACAAACAAAAATGCAGTTGCCGTGCGTCGCAACAGTAAAAGTCACATACCGCTTGTGCACCTACTGTATATAGTCAATTGTAAGTTTTTTAATATTGCATTGATAGTCATGTTTAATGTTTTCTAAGCCATTATACTGTATATTGCCAATTGAATCTGATTTGCCATGAGCCTTGACTAGTTCTTGAGCACCCCCCCCTCAACTACCACCCCCCTCCCAGCAAGACCAACTTACAAGAATCACTAGAATTACTAGAATCGCCCCTAACCAAAGGATTTTTGTAAATGTTTCTCACAGTAATAGCTTTGCTGCCTGATAGATTTGACATGGTCGACTTTGTACAGCGGTGTCTGTTGGGTTTATCTCAAAAAAAGAATGTACTTACCAGGAAAGTGTAATACACTCTTAATACACTGAAAAACAAGTGTGTTATTAACCTGATTATTTGTGATTATTACCTTTTTACTCTTTTAGAAACACCAACCTAATAACATCTTTTTTATTTTTCTTTCTCTTTTATTCTTTCATTTAAGCAAGTTTCACCAGCCATTGTAAAAAATCACAGTTTTCTGCTGCCTCCTTGTGCACTCACAATGCTCACTCAATTTTTCCTCTAACACTCAGTAATTATTTTAATCTGTAAGATGGCTTTCCCTCCCTCCTGCTAATTCACTTCTAAAGAGTTTCACCGTGTCTCTCTTGATATAACTCCACCTCTTCCTCCAAAAATGCACAGTGGAAAAATGCAAAGTATGAACACACACATTTTATTTCTATTTACTAAGAAAATAGTAATACATGTTATAATTAATAAAGCTACATACATAATACTAAAATAAAAACATGAAAGGTATGAATATTATCTAAAATATTATTAACAGTGCCTTTTCTGTCATGGGTCGGGACTGCCGCGGTAGACCCAAGTGCAGATGAGGAGCAAGGAATGATACTTTGAGGTTTGTTATTACAAGACAGGCTTAAATCCGTGCATAAGGCAGGCGTGACAGTTAGATTGGAAGCCTGCTCGTGCCGGCATGTCCACTTTAAACTCATACTGAATGCGGAAGTGAAGAACTGGTATGAGATGAAGGAACTCCGTGAAGAGAGCCGGCGTGTGTAATTTGAGCTCGAGTGAGATGCGGAAGCGGAGAGCAGGGGCGCGGTGAATGAGCTCCGCGATGAAATCCGGCGTGTTTAACTTGAACTTGAGCAGTCTTGCAGGTGACGCAGATGCATGGGAATTACAGATACAGTAGAGGTCGAAGCCGGAGAGTAGAGGAAAGGTCCATGATCCAGGCTCGTGGTCGAGAAACAGTTCCTAAGGTCAGTGCTAGGGAGATCCGAGACGGCAAATGATCCACGACGTGAGGCGAAGACGTGGTCATTGGAACGAGGTGTGGTCGAAAACGAGAAGGCAAGATGAGAAAGAGCGCTGGAATATTGGATATGGTGAGTGCACAATAATCTGGTGAAGAGGTGTAGTTTGAGTGCAAGTTAAGTAGAGAGGAGAGGGATTATAGATTGAGTACAGGTATGCAGAGTGGAGAATGAGACGGTGGAAAGAAAGCAGTTCTTTGGGTGGATCATGGAACCGGAGTGTGCAGGTGATCATGACAGGGCTGTGGCTTGGCAGGTCATGACAGTACCCCCCCACGCCACCAGGAGTTCTAGCAGGGCTCTCTGTGTGGAGTCTGTGGTAGAGCTGTAATCGGGCCTTAAAAGTTAGGCCCGACAGGTACATTTTGATTGACAGCCTTTTAAAAGCCCGAACCCGTTTACAGCCCAACATTATTCAAATGTGCGCAAGCACATGAGTAATTTATACATGTTTTAACATAATTTATTTATGACTAACGTATAACCTACAGGCAACTTGGAAGTTTGAACAAAAAATAAAAAATCCCTCTGTAACATCTCAGCACTCTAAATAAGTTCAGGCATACACTTACCCTATAAATAGGCCAACAATAGTCTCATAAAAATAAGTATTTCTTTACAAGCCCGGGCCCGTGTAAAATTATATTAATTAAGCCCGAACCCGTCGGGTCCTGTCGGGTCCCGTTGTGTTCGGGCAAAGATCTTCAGCTCTAGTCTGTGGAACTCAGTAATCAGAGACCGATCTAGTATAAACCTGGCTGGTACCCAACTTCTTTCTTCAGGGCCATAGCCCTCCCAGTCCACCAAGTACTGGAGACCGTGTCCGCGGTTGGCGAGACTTAAGAAGTCGGTGAACTGTGAAGGCCTCGCCCCCCATCTATGAGTCTGGGTGGTTGGGGAGGGACGGGAGGGTGGAGCCAAGGGACTCCTCGATCCATGGGAGATGGATCCAAGTATCCTCAATACTCAATCCATGGGAGAAATCGGCTCCAAGAAGCTGTGTCGCGAGACGCCATGCACCTCAGTGACTACTCGAGTTCCTGGTTCATCCGCTCAGTTTGGCCATTGCTTTGAGGGTGAAAGCCAGACGGGAGACTAGGTGTGGCCCCGATAAGACCACAGAAGGCCTTTTAAAATTGTGCTTTTGAGACAGGAATGCTTTTAATGTCCATAGGCAGCAGTCCATGAAGTCGGAAAACGTGGGTAATTAGAAGTCGAGCACAGAGGGGAGAGGGGAGTTTGGGTAATGGAATGAAGTCGGCAGACTTTGAGAATCGGTCGACCACGGTTAAAATACAGGTGTTGTTGTCGGAGGGTGATAACCAGGTAACAAAGTCAATGGAGATGTGAGACCAGGGGCGGTGGGGAATGGGGAGTGGTCTTAAGAGACCCTCGGGGGAATGATTTGTAGTCTTATTCCTGTAACATACATCGCAGGATGTCACAAAGTTTCCAACAACTTCCTTGATGGTCGGCCACCAGAAGCTTTGTTGCATCAGAAACAGGGTACTGGTCAACCCTGGGTGGCAGGCTAGTCTGGAACAATGTGCCAAATCCAGAACTTGGGAGCGTAGACGTGCTGGTATGAAGAGAAACCCAGGGGTGACATTGCTTGGGCCCGGCTCTTGTTCCAGGGCTTGACATTCTCGGAACCTGGGTGATAGGACAGCGTGAGAAGAACAATGACCAGCATGCTTGGTTCTTGTGGTCAGTCCAGACCAAAAATGGGTGTTCCGCCCCCTCCAGCCATTATCTCTATTCCTTGAGGGTGAGCTTGACTGCCAGTAATTCACGGTCTCCGATGTCATAGTCGTGCTCTGGGCCGTGAGTCGACGGGAAAAGGAGCAGAGGTGGAGCTTGTTATCCTTGGGTGATCTCTGAGAAAGGACGGCCCCGACTCAATGACTTCGACAACGAACTGGGGTCCGGGAAGGTAAGGATGGGTGCCATGGTGAATCGGTGCTTGAATTCAGTGAGGGCTTTTTCCGCCAGGGGGTTCCATTTGAATGGGGTCTTAATGGAGGTAAGTGTTGTAAGCGGGGCCGCCACCGCACTGTTGGGTTCATTTGGATGCCTGCAGATGATATAGAGAACCCAAGGAAGGAGGTGGAGTCACAGTGAAACAAGGCATTTTTCAGCCTTGACATAGAGTTTGTTTTCCAATAGCCATTGCAGAACCTGACGAACGTGGATCTTGTGTTCCCTTAGGGAGCGAGAAAAAAACAAGATATCATCAAGATAGGCAAACACAAGGATGTTGAGGAAGTCTCGGAGGACATCATTGATCAGTGCCTGGAAAACCGCTGGTGCATTAAACCAAATGGAACCAACAGGTATTCATAGTGACCAGTGGGGGTGTTAACGGTGGTCTTCCACTCATTACCTTCCCTTATCCTGTCCAGGTGGTAAGCATTTCTCAGGTCTAGCTTGGTGAAAATGCGGTCATCCTGGAGCAGTTCAAAGGCAGTAGTCATTAAAGGAAGTGGGTAGCATGTGCCAGACCCATTACAATAATATACACTAATCAGCTATAACATTAAAATGCAAAACATTAAACTCTATATTGTGTTTTGGCCTCATTTGCTGCCAGGGAGGCTCTGGCCCCTTTGGCGAATGACTCCAAAAGACTTCTTTGGGTGTGTTGTGGAGTCTGGCACCAGGACATTGGCGGGCCCTTTGGGTGCTGTTGGTTGCAGGGTAGATCTTCCATTGATCAGACATTTTTGTCTGGCACATTTCATGGATGGTCCATTGGATCTTTCTTTTCCACAAAAAAAAAGAAGGGGAGGACAAGGGGCGGATGATCCCTGCCGCAAGCGATTTTGTAATATATTGTTCCCTGGCCTCTCTTTCTGGGTGAGAGAGGGAGTAGGGTTGCCCTTTGGGTGAGGTGGTACCAGGGAGGAGGTCAATAGCACAGGGCTGTGGCTTGGCAACTTGTGACATTTTCAATGTATGACAGGTGCCAGCAATAGCAGATAATAAACAGTAAATTGCAGCTAATTATTACCATGCTGCAGTTAAACCTAATCCTACCCTCAGTAACCAAAAGGGGTTTTCCTATTTTGTTTCCTAATGAAATATATAATGAAATATATAAAATCCTGTTTCTGTCATTTGGTCTCTACCAAGATAGAAAAAACATACCCACAAACCCACAAGTCTTGGGTGTTCCAATCTTACCCCTGTCTTACCTCGTCTGTGTGATGGAGTTTGCATGTTCTCCCCATACTTGTTGGGTTTCTCCCACAGTCCAAAGACATGCAAAGTGCAAAGTGCCGTTTCCAAATTACCCATAGTGTATGATTGTGGTTGCTTTTTGCTCTAAGATTTGTTGGTCCTCCATCTATTCTGCCTTGCTCCCTGGGATACACAAGACAAGCAGTTCAGACAAAGGATGAATAGATGCTTAAACCAAAATACCACAAAAGAAGCTTAACACAGCAGTTTATAGTGGATTTAATTTTGAACATGTGTTAACACTTCAAAATATGTATTCCATGTCAATTGGCTGAGTCCACTTCATTGGTCATTGTCTTTGTTGGTGATTGCCTTTTGTATTTTGTGAAATGAACATAAATAAGTTGTGCTACAGTATGTGTGTTCCAGGCCAGCTGATTCCTCATCACTGATTCAGACATGCCCTCTAAACTCACCAGTTAAACTTTGTCATTTCTAATAGTGCTGTTATTGCTATTTTAAATGGCAGTGCTTATGGAGGTGATGAAGGAGCTCAGTCGTGTGTTAATGAATCACATAATGTATTAATGTAGTTCCTATTGAATAAATAATCTACTGTCAGGCCAAGCAGATGGGAGCGTTAATGGGGACCTGATATGCCATTTAGTTACTAATTGGTTTAATTACTTATTGGTTAAGCTACATTGTTTAAAATTAAACTTCATTAAATTTTTCTTGTGATTGACATAATAAACATAAAATAGGTAATAACATGCACACACACACACAAAAATATCCTGTGCAACGTGCTGAATGTCGTCGTTAAATGTATGGTACTTAGATGTGTGATGTGGACAGTGTTAACAGATCGGCTTAGGTGACCAGCCATATTAAAAACATACTTTCCCCAACAAGTATGGCACGAATGCCAGATTTTAGGACTGGAATTGATACAAATGCAATTAAATATTTTTAATAAAGGAGTATTCAAACAAGTCCAGTTTTGGATATACTGTACATACTGTAGTTCAAAACAGGCAAAAGGTCAGGTGATCAAAAACATCAACAAAGGGAAAAAGTTAAAAAGGTAACATTGCAAAATCAGGTTGTATGTGTGACCAAAAGTCAGGTTAAGTTACAGTAAATGTGCGATTGTCCTGGGAAGTGAAGTAGGTGGTGGCCATGGATTCTATGGTATTTTAAAAACTGGTATTTTTACGTACCAGTTTTTTTTCTTTTTAAGGTCACTGGCGGTCGTATAAGCATTTCACTGCATATCGTACTGTGTATGACTGTGTATGTGACAAATAAAATTTTAATTTGAATTTGATATCACAGGACCTGAGCTGGTAAATTCAAATATGTCAGACTGAGAGGGTTAAAGATCTGGATCAAAGCACACAATGTGCTTGACCTTTTGCTATGACACAAAATTACATATGTGCATATACTTTTATTTGTGATTTATTGCCTTATTTAAGCTCTATCTTTTCAGTTTAGTCTTGGTCTTTTGGGTGTTACTTACAGTATGTCACTGCTGTATTATTGCATGTTAGCTTTAGTGTTAGCATTAGCATTTAGCTTGTAACCTACTGTATCCCTAGTCATTGTTTTCATTCTTCCAGTCTGTTTTGTTATGTTTGTTCTTTATAATAGTTAAACCTGGCCTATATAGATTTGGTGAAAAACCTAAGTACAAGGGGTGTTTAGTCAGAAGTCTCTGTGTGTAATTCTCCATGCTGTTGTGATAATATACTTTATATTTAATTAAAATATACCATACATGTTTAATTATACATTGTACCCCACACTTTATTCAACAATTACATAACAATTACTTAATCCAACAGATATCGTAAAATAATAATGGAATCATAGTTGATAAAATGAAAGCAATTTTTGCATTTATATTCAAATCTCTGTATTCTACTATAAAGTTAAAAAGCAGCGCCCTTTATTTGTCCCATACACTTTTCAGGCCATTGAAATTCTTTTTCTTGCATATCCCAGCTTATTAGGAAGCTGGGTTGAGAGTGCAGTGGCTTGTTCAAGGTCCCAACAGCGGTAGTGTCGTTGATCTAACATATAACTGTCCTAAATTTCTGATGAACACAATTTAAATGAGGAATCAGCAGTTGAGCAGGTACGGAAACAAACAAAGACCATTTCTAACCGGTTTGGCTCAATCAGTTATACATTTGCATATATAGCTATATATGCAGATTTTTCCCCTTGAAAATAAAATAGCACATTGTTTCTGTAGATTGTCTATTTATTCCAAAAAAATAAATAAATAAAATTCAAATCAGCAATGCAACATAGAAAAAAAATATCAATGTGTTGATTTTCTTGCCTATTTAAGTGCTGGTGATTTTGTAGTAAAGAGCACCAGTACCTGCTAGTGGAAAAAACTTGGTTTGGAGCCCAGCACAATTAAAATTATCCTGTAATTGGGTTTAACATCAGCTGCTAAGCATAAATTCTGACACACAGAATATAATCTTGCATGGCTTGAATATAAAATACAACTAAGTTGTAATGTACTATAACTAAAAACAGTACTCTAAAAACAAGTTATACCAATATGAAAGAGAAACATTGGTGCTGTTTACACAGGGTAAGGACACTTGCAAGCTTTTTTTGACCTGTGCCCTTTTGCAATGTCAAGAGATAGTAAAACACAATTGTAGCATTTTGTAGCTCCCTTTCTGTTTTTTCCCATCTCACTGCCACAAACAGACAAACAAACCCACACACACACACACACACACACACCTCAATACCAAGTGTGCCAAATCAGTCATAATCCCTCTTGCTCATCCCTAAGCAGTGTACTTCCACACTTTACTACGACTTTTATATAAGCAATTAACTGAAGCAGTATTGCATGAGCAAGACTGTGGTTAAAAAGAATAACTATATAAAATATTAATGATTTTATTTTTATTTATAATTGATCAATGAATCAATGAAATTGAGTTAATTTTATGGCTGATCTGTGTACATACTGTATGTGTATGGGTTGGACCCACTTTTGCTCCTTAGGGATTTGGGTCCATATTGACATGATACTGTAGCATAAAGCAATTGCTGCAGATTTGGTGGCTGCAATTTATTATGTGGAATCTCCTTTTCTATCACATCCCATGGGTTTTCTATTGGGTTGAGATCTGTTGACTGTGAAGGCCATTTGAGTACAGTAAACTCGTTGTCATGTTCAAGAAACCTGTGTATGGTCATAAAGGGATTGACCTGGTCATCAATAATATTCAGGTACTGTAGGCTGTCGGATGAAATGATGCTCAGTTGGTACTACGAGGCCTATATGTGCCAAGAATTTAGAAATTTATAATTTTATGAATTTTAAATTTGCCCCCAATACACATGCTTTTAAATGCTGTCAGTTAGCCATAATGTTCAATCCACTGTCTTCATTAATCGATCATGTTTGAAATCAAAGCTGTTTGTAGGATTAGTTCTAGAAACTAATCAATTTGAAAATGTTTGATTAACACATATACTGTAGAAGTAAATGCTGGCACGTAATCCTAACTTGTTTAACTGTTGAAGATTCTGAAATTTGAAGATTCTGAAATTTTTCGGCATGCTTATTATTAATGTGATGTCTCACACAAAAATATTTAGAGCCATTGATTTTGAAGATTAAAAGCTCCCAGTTCAACAAAAACCTTTTGGAAATTGTAATCTTGTAATTAGAATAATTCTGATGTGATATTATTGCACTATAAAATTAAACAAAAACAAACTAAGGCAGAATTGAAAAGAGTGGAAATGAGCAAACTAGACTAATATAGCGGTTGCAGACATAGTCCAATAAGTTGGTTTAACAGATACTGTAGCAGCATGTCTTATGACAAAGAGGGATAACGTGGCATTTGAAGAACCTGACAGCTCAAGAGTTTGTCCATGTGGAGTCTTGCATTATCCTGCACTGGGTTCCTCTGGATCCTCTGATTTCTTTTGACCTCCAAAAAAATGCTTGTGGGTGGCTTGGGTATCGTAAATTGTCTTAAGGTTTGAATGAGTACATGCAAGGTGCTCCTCAATAGACTGGCAAATCTTTCAGGTTGTATTCCTCCTTTACACCCAGTGTTCTTGGGATGAACTTCGCATTCTTTAACGAAAAATGTGGTTACTAAAGATGAATGAATGAATGGACCAGCATAATATAGGACATAAACCTTATTTTTAAAAGTCTGCTTTTATTAGCTCCATATTGCATGCCACTCCAGGTGTGAGCTCAGTAATGAGCTCAGGCACATCTCTGTCCCTGTGATTCGGAGCAGATCCCTGGTGACATTTATCCCTGTTTAGTATGCGATGATGAGCCCTCAGATAATCGCACTTCATCCGCTCAGCCACAACATTCATTAGAAATGACCTTTGGAAGCAGCAATTAGCCAGGAAGGCTTCACTGTGGCAAAACAAGAGCCAAATTAACAGCATTTAATAGGATATCAGCCCAGGAGTGTATTAGTGGCACCGAGCAGTATTAGCTGGATTAAATATAACATGGCAGCATCGTTCATTAAAGAGCTAATGATGCGCCAACACTGATGAAACCGGGCAGCTTACAGCATACAATTCTATTATAAACCTGTTGAAGAACTTAATGAAATACAAATACTGGCTGCATAATAAATTTGGCATTGCAATGAAAAATTAAACTCACAAGAATAAAACATCCTATTAATCCTAATCAGAGATGATAAACTCATGTATGCACTGTGTGACATTGATCCAATCTTATTTAAACAAGGCAGAATATATTTTTAAAAATTGGCTGGGCAACAAATAAACAGACGTGATCATGTTTAGCTTGAGGGATTTTAAAGCATCTGTTTGTAGCCCCAGTGATTATGTTGCACATACAGTAAATAATTTTTAAACTGTACTTTTCCAGAGGATAGTTTCAATAAATTAATATAATTTAGAATTTAATTTTATTTTTTATAACATATAGTATATAGATCACCTTGCACCTCCAGGGTTAGAGGTTCGATTCCTGCCTCAGATCTATTTGCATGTTGTCCCTGTGCTTGTTGAGTTGGTGAGATTCCTCCAGGTATTCCAGTTTCTTCCCAAAGTCTAAAGACATGCAAATTAAGCTAATTGGTGTTCAAAATTGCCCATAGTGTGTTTATGTGTGTGTGCCCTGTGTTAGATTGGAGGGCCAGGGTATACCGCGCCTCAAGGGATAGGCTCCAGGCTCCTGCGACCCTCTATACAGGATAAAGTGGTATAAATAATGAGTGAGAATTTGACTTTATTTTATTTAAGCTGATCCACTGACCCTGGTCATAATAAAAAAAACTACCATAATCACATTTAATGACAGTAGGCTATGCAGAGGTAATTTTAAGACCTTAATGCATTTGGAGAATTAGAAGCAAATTCAGCAACACTTGAGAAATATCCCATAACAATTTTGAATAATAACTATAACTAAATAATTATCAACATTTATTTTTTCATGTTTCTTAATTTAGTTGAACATGCTGTTAACTATTTAAAACCTGATCACTGATCAGTCAGGATGTCAACACAACCGCCAGGTGAACTGAACAACACTGATCACCAACTACACACTAGCAACTCTTTACAGGATCATGGGCACCCAAGGCTCAACCATGACCATGGGTCCAAAGACCAGCACAAATCAGCACAAATCAGTGAAAAATGTTAATGTTAGCTATGAGAGTAAGGCACCAGAACACCTAGTGCGCCACACCCAGCTGCGCATCGGACCTAGCAGTTTCCAACCCTGTATCCAAACTCCCCATATACCCAATCCAATTGTGTACTGGACAAACAAGTCTGATCCACGGAAGCTCCACCCTGCAAGCCAGAGCACCCAAAGCATCTGCCGCCAAAGCCCTGTAGAGACATGCCCTTCTTGTGCACTGGGCACAAGGTGGGAATAAGGCACCAGTCCATTACTTGAGAACTATACACAAAATTCATCAAACATCAAAACTTTAAAAATACATATCATTAATGTTTTTAGTCAATGCTATTGAACAGGAGGTTGTAAGTTCATGCCCCGAGACTGACAAAAACTTCATCTTAATGCTGTGCTTTCACAGTACTCTCAAATGATCAATTAAAAAACTGCATGATAATGAAAAGTAAAAGTTTGACATTTAACCTTTTGGCCATGGGTAGCCAACTATTTTTTTTTTTAAATATAGGAAATAAAAATGTTCACCTCTACAGTTATCATTGGTATTTAATTAAAGTGAGTGGCTTTAAAGTGAGTTACAGTATCTGAAAAAGCAACAACTTTTATAGTGAATTAAATTAGCTTAGAAACAATAAAATGACTGGGATGTTGTTGGGTAATTAATCCAAAAATGAGTGTGTGGGAGTGTGTGTAGATTATTAATACCTCCCTTTCCTATAAGGTTCCAATTATTTTTTTAGTTGCTGGGTAGTTATTAAATATAGTTATTGCTTTAGTGTGAAGGGTTACATAGCTGAAAGCACATGGAATTCTACTGAAATTACAAGCAACAGGTAAATAATAAATCACATTTTGTCTAAGTCCAATACTTCCACCAATCCAAACCTCTGTAGTCCAACTAAGGACCATGGAGGCCAGTTGTGATTATCATTGTATATATTCCCATTTTGTGTCCTGGTAGGACCTCCGATCAACATTCACACACTATGAGCAATTTGGGAATGCCAATAACCCTAAGCTGCAAGTCTTTGGACTATGGGAGGAATCTGGAGTACCCAAAGGAAACCTCCCAAGCATGGGGACTCCATGCACCCAGACCCGGGAATCAAACCTGGACCCTTGAGGTGCAAGACAGTAATGTTAACCACTAAGCCACTGTGCTGCCCAATAATTCTAAATCATTTTAACCATGACGATAATGATTTGCAAGTTGATGCAGTTAATCATATGGTATTCTGCTGAATGTGAATACTTGTATCACAACACAATTATCAAGGATTTGTAGAATATTATTAGAGCTTTATGGGACATTATAATGTATACAAATGCCTTCAAGGAAACATCACCAACTAATAAAGAATTATAAGCACAGTTATGATGATGTATGAATTTGGGATTCATGTCTGGTGTGTAGTCTAAAAGTAGTTCTCTATAAAGAATCCATGCATGTAGAGGAGCAATGAGGCTGGTGTGTATCTGTCTCTCTATCATTATAAGCTCATTAGTGTTGTCCTGACGATTTAATGAGTAGAGGCTGGTCTGCCCCAGGCATCTTTAATTAGCCAACTTATCTGATGTCTAAGACAAACCAGAGTGAATGCTTTATCGGGCAATCTCTGAACACCCAAGACAAGGGTTCATTACAGGTATAGGCATGTGCATACCACAGCAGACACTTAGCATTAAAAAGTGAAGATCAGGGGTATTCAACTACAACTTGTAAAGGTCCATTTACAGTACATATAATTAGTGAGTGAGATATGAAGTGCAGTCTACTAGTTGCTGTAAGAAGCCATGAATTTGCTCATTTAAGAGAAAATGAATTCGTTCATTTTTAAGCCATGAATTTCTTTTCATGGCTTAAAAACTGGTCAAGATGTTAAGATGTATATAGATTATTTTTTATAGATTTTAGATTACTTAGTGAATTTAAAACATTAGCCAAATTATCTGAAAAGTCTATTGAGCCGGTAGACAACAAAGTTGTAAAACTGTGGCAGTAATCACTCTGTAAGATTCTATCTGCTAGCTAAAGTATCACTGTCCAACCTATATATCTATATGTATTATTTCATAGTTTTGAAAAAATACACTATTGTTCCAGAATAAAATAAAGCACTTGGCAAGTCCGGCCAGTACACAGACAGGAACAACAAGAACTGTTATTAATTGCTCTTTTATTAAGGTCTTTGGTAATCAAAAGATCAGCCAGGAGGAGGGAACGAAATTGAAGAAGGAACATGTGTCCCACACCCAAAACAGTCTACTCACTTGTCTGTCATTGGTTGGTCCTTTTATAGGGTGCTGTTGACACCAGGATGGTGGGTGCTGATCTGTTGCCGGTCATAGTGAAGTTGAGGCGCCCCATCTTTTCTGTGCATGAGGTAGAGCTGACCGTGGTGCTGAACACATGCTGTGTTTTCCTCTGCTTGGTTGAATGAGAGGGTGGCAGTTAGTAAAAGGTGCTGGCTCTAGGCCCACCATCACAAATGTATATACTTTCTACTGACAGACCCCCAAAAAATCGATATACACTTCAACATGAAAAATATATGCATAAACATTTATTACTAAATTCCTATAAACAACATAGGGTAAGTGTAAGTCATGTTTAAATTATGCAATTTCAGTTGGTGCTCAAAGTGGTCACCATTAACATCCAGACAATTTTGATTTCAGTGAACTACTTCATGCACAACATTGACTAATGTCTACAGAGACTGCTCTGCATGATATTTCATTTTCTTCCCATACTGCAGCCAGCGTAGGTGGTTTTCAATGGTACACCACATCATTTAGTATTTGTTGTTCACATCCTTTCTGCTGTACACCACATCCTCTGCCGTTTCCTTTAGCTCTCTTCTGACTGTCAGATGATAGCATCAATGATGGTGCGCCGATTGACATCATAATACTACATAAATTGATTTATGGTGGCAAAATGTAGTATGAAGTTTTTAAAAAAGGCATAGATAACAACTGCTGAGATTTTTTTTTTAGTGATAGATTCCTTAGAGATTTTGGTCAATATTGAAATAACATCACACAGTTGCTGCAGAATTGTCGGCTGCACATCCATGAAGCAAATCTCCCATTGCACTACATCCCAAAGGTACTTTACTAGATTGAGATCTGTTGACTACACTGAAAAAAAATCATATTTTGGATCAACTTTAAAAAATTGTTTCAATTTGTTACAAGTATTTTTTTTTACTTTTTCTCAAATCAAATGTTATAATTTTATTTAAGGTTTAATTTTGATAAAATATAAATATATTTAAGTTTCCCCAAAGCAAAAAAAAAAAAAATCCATCCATCCATATCAAAAACAAAAGTTGTTACAATGCCTTAGGCCAGTAAAACAAATTTTTTGACTTGGTTATATCACTTTAGAAAAACCTAAAATGTAACATTATATTTAAGATTAGTTTTTACCTTAAAAGAAACAAATTACATTCATGTAGTATAAAGTAATAGAAGTAAATTATAGTAATATTTTTAATTATTCTCAAGTTAAAAGTATGATTACGTACAAACTTAATTTTATGAATTATATGTAAAAATCAATATATAGTCTTTTTCTGAAATAAAAAATTATCTCTAAGCCAAAAAAGTTCATTTATGTAGAGAAGTTACATTTATAAATTGTTACGTCCCAGTCTAGGGTTGGGCCGTACAGCAAACGATTGGTTCGGGATTCTATGTTAAACTGTGTGAAAAAGGTGGAATATAATTGGGTAATATACCAGAAAGAAACAGACAGATACTTCAGCTGGCAAAAAGATGAGGTTTGTATTGCTTTACACAAAGCAAA
>JAQQZS010000037.1:23688490-23702394 GCA_030068045.1 Platyallabes tihoni
TGAATATTGAATATTCATATTCAATTAAATCTTATTTATATCATGCTTTTAACCATGGTCATTTAAATAAATATAGAGTCTTCATTATTGGAGGCTCAGATACAAAACTGTAAGAATTTCAGGCCTGCAGTCACAAGCCATCAGAGAACTGTTGTCTGCATCAGCCGAGTCCAAGACCATCTTCATGGTCAAGTGGAACTGTCCCCAGCCACCACACACAGCTCCAACCCAAAGCGAGGCACCAGGACGAGTCAGATAGGTCCAGAGGGCAGAGGTGGTCTGAATCACTGGCAACTCAGGAGCGCTATGTGTAGTCATGTCAAGAGAGAGGGAGAGCAAGAGAGAGAGGAACATGAGGGAGGACAGTTAGGTATAGTCACAGTCACCTAACATGTTTTTTTTTTGTGCAGAGTGCAAACAAGGAGGTGGCATGGTGGTGTAGTGGTTGGCACAGTCGCCTTGCACCTTCGGGGTCTGTGTTCAATTCCCGGCCAGGTTCAATTCCCGTCCATGTGTACATGGAGTTTACATGTTCTCCCCGTGCTTGGTGAGTTTCCTCCGGGTACTCTGCTTTCTTCCCACAGTCCAAAGACATGTAGGTTAGGCTAATTGGCATTCACAAAATTGCCTGTAGTGTGTGAGTGTGTGAATGTGTGTGTGCCCTGTGATGGATTGGCACCACGTCCAGGGAGTACCCCACCTCGTTCCCTAAATCTTCTGGGATAGACTCCAGACCCCCTGTGACCATGAATACAGGAATAAGCGGTATACACAATGGGTAAGTGAGAGTGCAAACAAGGACTCCAGCAGGACTGATTATGACTCATAACTAAAAGGGAGAGCCAAAAGGAAGCATGGACTATTATTATTGTTATTATTATTTTAGTTTGGAGCAAATCTATTTGACTCAGATTGTACAGCAGAGTAAACTAATTATTTGCATGAAAAGCATTTGCATTACGTTTTGAAGCAACAGAGTTCTTCTTTGTTTGTTTTTCTTAACATACTGCTCAGGATAAAAACTGACCACCTCTGTACTGCCCCTTTAAAAACTTAATTAAAAAATGACAGAAAACAACAACATAATATACAATACCTAAATTTTGCCCTGTTCCTCTTTGCCCCAGTTCGTCATTGATAACTTTTCTTCCTGAGCTTTCAGGTCATCCTGCAGCTCTTTTTCATTGACAGCTAGCTAATCATTTACCTTCTTTATCTTTGGTCTACAGTATGAGCAGCTTGTAAAATCTTGCTTCATGCACCTGTCCATAAATTATTATTTAAGGTTCCATCTGCATATTATTGAACCAGTACTGATGGCAATCTTTAAAGTCTATTGTATTTATCCTGGCTTTATAGCTTTTTCCATTTAATGCCATATTTAATAATGTTTTCCATAAAACCTTTAGGAAGATTAATTTGAATGTGAAACATTCCCAACCACTGGCACCTTTTTTATTGCATTTAAGTGAATTTTACAAAACAACATTTTATTTTCCATCGTAAAGATGTGTGCAGAAAATTACAAATTCTTATATTAATAAGAACTACAGTACAGTACCCTTAATTAACTGAACTACCTACATTTTAGAACTACTAGCACAGTAGCTAACCACTAGATTACTTTGTGTCTATACTTTACTTTGTGTCTATAAGTAGCCATGTTCACATTTCAAATTTCCAGATTTTCTTTGAGTTTGTCAACATTCAGGTTTATTGTATGTAAGCAAAAGCTAATCGAAATCATGCTGTATAACAGAACAGTAAACAAAAGACCTCTGAGACACATCCACACACCATCTGTTATTCACCTCTCTAGGTTTAATGCAGGAAAGGTAGTCTGACTTGTTTAGCATTTTGCATATAAAATTAGTAAAAAAAAAAAAAAATAGGAGAAATTATGTAAAGTAAGGTAAGAAAAATTGGTTTAGCAGTCAAGACTGTTGAAAACGACTGAAATATTTTACTTTCTACCCCATTTACTTACTTTCTCATTTTACCCAGCTGCTACAAGGAGATGCTGCTGCCTCGGCTGAATTTCTGCTTATACAGTACCGATCAGCTAACCCCAGTCCCTGACCTCTGACCATCTGCATCATTGACCAAAGGCTTGCCACAGAGCTCTTCCAAATTTCCACTCCTTTTTTTCCTGAATATGATCTGCACTGCTTACTCCTCACTTTTCAACTTCACTCTCTAGCTTTCCCCTTCAGTTTCGCATAAGGGACAATTGTAAATAAAGGAGTACAGTTTGCAGAGCAAAATGAGACTGTGTTTTTCCTTGCATCGCTGAGTGTTCTACAGAGATGATGCATCTACGTAAGTTATGATAACGGATCAAAGCAGATGCAAGTGCAGACTTTATCAGATTAACATTTGAAGCACAGATAACTACAACAAGATTCTAAACAGGTAGAACAATTATGTATGAGCATATACATAAAGCTGGACAGATCTGGCTTCGCACACCTGCTCTGCTCTCTATGTAGCAACCAGTTCAGCATGACGGCCAGGCAAAAGGGGGCAGGGTGCCATAACCCTGCACGGCTGGCTTACCATTTTCATTCACCATCCTGGAGACACAGCACGACTATAAAAGGGAACAAAACTTCATGATGTACAGGAATTACTTGTTGCTACCTGGCTGCCTCCTCCATGATCTTGCCTTCATTTTTGGTACCAGCCCAGCCCACTGGTAGCACTCTACCACACCTTGCTGCTGCTGCCCAAGACAACACCGTTCACATCATTCCTTTGAAGAAACGGCACCGCTGCACTCTGCACTTATTCATTCACCCACGACACGTGTACTGATCACTTTTTTCAATAAACCAGCACCTGTTTGAGCACAGTAACTGCCTTCTCTGTGTCTGTGTCCCACTGTTAGAAGGCTTTACAAGATGGTCATGTGGAGAATTTATTTTTAGTTAAGAGCCCCCAGGCTGAAAAGGACCTTTTAGGGTACTATCTCAAGTGCAGCTGGCAGAAGATATGACATGCGTAACCCACTGGTTAGGTACAGACAGGCACCTAATAAAAATGGTGAGGGATGTGCAAGGCAGTGCCAGAGGGGGAAAGGGATGTCTACAATGTAGCAAGAGGGGTGAGTGAAGTTCCCTTTCAAAAGCTACACTCGATGCTGCGTGAAAACGCCATGGGAAAATCTTTCTGTGTTGCCAGTTGTGACACGCATAATCTTGGCATATATAACCTCGGTCAGGTGACGTCATCTGATGAAGCGCACCTGCAGGTTATAAATAGGAGTGAACCGGAAACATTCCAGAGATCTTTTTGTCCTCAGGACCGCATTGTTTCTCCGTGTGAGAGACCTCTTTCGGAGGGCGATCTCCACGATTATTGTTTCCAGTGTTTGGGTGAAAATCACGCTTTCCTTGGGCTTCAAGGAGACTGTGAGCACTGTGACCTCCTCCCCATAAAAGTGCTTCGCGTGCACCTCGCTTTCTTTAAAGAGAAAGCGCGAGCCGCGGCGCATTCTTGGGGTTCACGTGCAGATCTGGAATAGGCGCAAGAGTCTTCTCTCCTTTCTCTCGTGCTCTCACCGGATCGGGAAGTTTCTCCGTCCATTTCGCAAGCGCGCCTTGGCGCTTCTTGTGAGTGTGCAGGAAAGACCTCCTCCCTTTCTTCTGCAGAAATGGAAATAGCCTCCTCAGAACCCTCATCTATTCAAGACAGAGAGTTTGAGGAGCTCCTTGAAGTAATAACGTGTGCAGTCGAGCGGCTGCATATTGACTGGCCGCAGCAGCAAGCTTTCCTCAAGCACTCTAAACTAGACGACAGATTTCTGTCGGGTGGCCGGGGGGGCGGAGCCCCAATGATGCTCTCCCCTTCTTTAATGATCTCCATAGTGAATTAACTCGCTCTTGGAGCAAACCGTATTCATCCCATGTTTTCGTGCCATCGACTTCGATTTATTCGAATATCGCTGATGCGGAAACGCGGGGTTATACAATGATGCCCCAGATAGAAGAGATGCTTGCGGGCTATCTCTCTCCTGGGACATCATCCTTCTTGAAAAAGCCAACACTTCCCTCCAAGCCGTGCAGACTCTCATCTGCCCTGGTGAGAAAAGCTTTTCAGGCAGCAAGTCAGGCTGGTGCTTCACTGCACACCATGGCAGTCTTGCAAGCATATCAGGCTGATCTGCTAAAAGACTTGAGCACTGGCGGCACTGTGGATGTTCTGGAGTTACGCCGAGATACAGACCTGTCTCTCCGCGCAACCAAGCAGACCGCCCGTGCTATCGGCCGTTCTATGGCTGCCCTGGTCAACGCGGAGACGCACCTGTGGTTAAACCTTACGGGCATCAAGGATAAGGATTGTGCGTTCCTCCTTGATGCCCCTATCTCGCCCTCTGGCGAGATTATATGAACAGGCCTTCGGAAAATTTCTCCCCCACCATGCAAGAATTGGGACTGTCGGCCACCCAGTCTCGACCAGGTCTGACTCTCGCCAGGCGAAAGGCGCAGAAAGAGAGTGTTAGCAGCCGCACACCCCCTCCTAAAGACTTGGGTACGGCCCGCCGCCCTTCACAAGCCATCTCAAAGAGGTCGGACTGGCGCACTGTCGTCTTCACTAAGAAGAAGCCCTGAGGGTCATGCGCCCAGGACCGTGGGGGTGGCTTCCCCCGGGGAGGGGCGCCTAGAATTCCCTTTAAGAATAAAGTGCTCTCCCTGGCACCCCCAGGAGGACGGTGTTCATGCTCCACCGCCACTGGTGTTTCGGGCAATGCCGTTCTCCAACATGACGTTAGCTCTTCGGTCATTTCCTGCCGTAGCTCAGGATGCCGAACTTCTAACCCCCGAAGTGCTAGAACTCATGCCTCTTTCGGAGAAACTGACAGCGTGGAAGCTACTGCCAGCTATATTTCCTTGGGTACTAAGGACTGTAGAGAAAGGCTACAGGATCCAGTTCGCACATCGCCCTCCGCGTTTCAATGGCGTGGTCTCCACTTCCGTGAAACCGGAAAGTACGCATCTGATGACTCTCGAATTGCAGATGTTGCTGGGAAAAAGGGCCATAGAACATGTTCCCCTACCAGACAGAGAGTCGGGCTACTACAGCCGGTATTTCTTGGTTCCCAAGAGAGACGGGGGGCTGCGCCCAATTTTAGATCTTCGCGGGCTGAACCGCTATCTCAAAAAGTACAGGTTCAAAATGTTGACTGTCAAAATCATCGTTTCACAAATCCATCCAAGAGATTGGTTTGTGACAATAGATCTGAAGAACCCATATTTTCACAGAGAAATTTTGCCACAACACAGGAAGTTCCTGAGGTTCAAATTGCCAGGGCGGACTGTGCTCGCGCCGCTTAAACAAGCTAGCGCACCAGGTTCTGCTTTGGGCACAGGACAAGTTCCTGTCCCTCAGGGCGATTTACATTCCCGGGCATATGAATGTGGGAGCAGACTTGCTATCCAGACAAGCTGTGACACACTGGGAATGGAAACTCCACCCCAAAGTAGTCAGTCAAATCTGGGAAAAATTTTACGTAGCAGAGGTGGACCTCTTTGTCTCCCGAGGGACAGCACAATGTCCCCTCTACTACTCTCTGACTCCTCCAGCTCCCCTGGGTCTGGATGCGATGGCCAATACGTGGCCCAAATTACGCCTTTACGCGTTTCCTCCGATAGCTCTGCTCCAGGGAGTCCTGGCGAGGGTCCGTCGACAGGGTTTGCCCCTCTTATCTGAGGGATCTGCTGTCTCAGGCACAGGGGACAATATTTCACCCCAGACCCGAGCTTTGGAACCTTCACGTCTGGCCCCTGAAGGGGACCAACTAAGAGATGCTGGTCTTCCAGTCAGCATAATTGAAACTATTCTAAGTGCTAGGGCTCCCTCCACTAGAAGAACTTATGCTCTCAAATGGAATGTATTTGAAGATTGGTGCATGGCAAAACATGTAGACCCAGTCCACTGCCATATTGTTTCAGTGCTGGAGTTTCTGCAAGAAAAGTTGTTCTCGGGCTTATGCCCTAGTACTCTCAGAACATATGTAGCCGCTATTTCGGCTTGCCATGTTCCGATTGATGGGGTTTCCGTGGGTAAGCACCCTTTTAACAGTTGAGACCGCCCACTAGAGCCACTGTCCCTTCCTGGGACTTATCTATTGTGCTCGAAGGTCTGATTGACACCCCTTTCGAACTGTTACTGTAGAGTCAGCGCCTGCTAGGTTTCTGACTCTTAAGATGGTTCTTCTCATGGCCGTACTTCTCTGAAGAGAATTGTAGATCTGCAGGCTTTGTCAGTCTCCCCATCCTGCCTAGACTTTGCCCCTGGGTTAGTCAAAGCTATTCTGCATCCTCACCCGAACTATATTCCGAAAGTTCCATTCTCAACCATGAACCCAGTTGTTCTTGAAGCATTCTGTCCTCTGCCTTTTACAGCTCCCGAGCAGGAAAGACTTCACTTATTGTGTCCAGTATGTGCTCTCCAGATTTACGTCCACTGCACTAGCCAGTGGCGTATGTCAGAGCAGCTTTTCATATGTCAATGTCCATAAATCATGTAGTAATCACTCCAATTCTAACAGGAGAATGAGCCATTATTCCACCAAATAATTGTGGGAAGCTTGGCTACCCCAAGAATTTGATTTGAAGTTAAGCAATCGCACAGCAATGCCACCAAATACTACAAAAAAGTGTTCATATGTAAATATTTGTTCCACTTAATATCTGATACAGTAAATAAATGAAACTAAATTTGTCTCACAATTTTGGACTAGCATATGTATTTGGACAAGTTATTTGGGTATTTGCGCAAAGATATGACATGTCTGTACAAATTTGGGTAAAATTCACTAGAGCATGACCCAGCTTTGAGGCAGTTGTCAAAGTTGATATTGAGCTGCCACACTAGTTAATGCCTCATTGGAGAGGATAAAGATCCATTTTCTCTCTCTGCTCAAGGCTTAGCCTTCTTTTGTTCCTGCTCTCCTCCTACTTTCGCCTTCACACACACACACACACACACTCTTCTCTCTGCTCTACACAGAAACACTGCTCTGTTGCGATTCTTTTCAAACGTAAAGTGCTGGTTAATTTGTTTTATTTTTTCTTCACAGCAGTGATTCCGTTAGTGTGCCACTCAATCGAGTGTCATTAGAGAAATTTCTTCTTTATTTTTCCGATAAAATGGTGTTTCCAAAAGAGTGGAGGAAGGGTAACAGTGTAAGACAAAAAGGGGAAGAGGGGAGCTTACTTTAGATTCACACACACACACACACACAGCGCCTGCGCGCACAAATGGAAACACAGAGGATGACAGAAAACCATATCACACCTGTGATGTCAAAAATCTTCTCCTGGTGGTAATCTAGGTTAAGGCCCTGGCCAAACCATAGAGTATATTCAACATTTGCAGAAGTTTCTCTCTTGAATCATTTTTGCCCAAATAATAATATATAGGTTTGTGTAATATGTGACATGGCTATGACTTTTAGTTTATAAAATTTTAGTGTTTATATGTGAATCTTGGTTTTCTTCAATTCAGGAATGCCATATCTAACCTGCAGATGAGCATGGGAATTACGCAGTAGTCAACACGTTATCCTAAAGTATAGGAGAAAATAATGATGCCTGTTATGGTGGTTAGACAGTGTTCAGTTTCAGTTTCACTTTTGTAATCGTCATTACAGCTAGGAAACTCTAATTGAGTTTTGAGATTTTACATGTAGGATCATTTGCTGGACGTGAAAGAGAAGTGCCTCACATTACTATACACTTACTATCCTTGATTAGATTTTTCTTAAGTTTAACCAAATCTCTTTGCCCAATTTGTTCTCTTTTTTTCTAAAACAGCAGCTGGATCCTTATCTTGGGATAACAGTCATTATTTGCAACAATCAGAGGTTTTAAGAAACACAATTTCCTTAATTCGATTGTTTAGGGGACCAAGAACCAGTGGTTGTGGGGGGATATACGTATTTTTGGGAAAATATTTTTGTATCGTTTGTCATAAAAACAACTAATAAAGTAACATTTATCTATTTACTATTAATGTGGTCTGCACTGCTTCTAAATCCGATGAGTTTTGATCAGTCACACAAAATAAATTAGACTTAATACTTTAAATAATGCTTTCACGGCAATATTGCAAAATTTAGACTTAACTGTATACATACCATAAACAGTGTGACGTGTTGTGGATGAGTCATGGTGTGTGTGTCTGTCTCTCCTCAGTTTTAAAAATTGTGGAACTGTGGTTCCTCTTTGCAAATCAAGCAGCAGTTGAATGATTGACAGTGCTCTAAACCAATGAGCAATTTATTAAGCTCTGACACAGTGAGTGATTGACGGTGCTCTGATCCAATGACGTTTGTCAGGATGACAGTACATTAAGCCAAATTTTGGGGGTGGGGGGATTTTTTTTGGTTTGGATATTGCTGGCAATCATATTTGTGGGAATCAGGCGTCAATCAACGCGATAGCTTACCGAAAGTACTCAGAGTACGTGGAAAACACAGAAACGACTGTAATGCCCCTACTAAGCGCCCACATCCTCAGCAAACACAAACAGGTGACACAGCATAGCTCACTCCAAAAAAGGTAGGTAACTTTTGAAAACTGAATCTTCAAAGATGTATGGACAGATCATTGTATGTTGAAAATCAGTTTGTATAATATTTTCCAAAACCATTGTGCTAATTAAAGATGTAATGTGAAGTACCACTATGACCAAAACACGGGTCATTAGAGCAAACGTATTCGCATCAGTCCGAAGTGAGGGCGTGTAAAATATCCAAATTTATAGTGTTATGCGCTCAAATCAAAATGTTGATTAAAATTAATGTTATAACGGTCATGTGCCGGGTAATAATCTACTTTAAACAGGGAGTGTATTTGGCTGACGATCAAAGAAGTATACAATAACTTAGCGTAAACAAGGCATAAGACAATCGACCTTACAAAATTTTACTTTTTCGTATTAAACAGAGAGTTCTGATGTACAGAAAGACAGGCAGACATGTATGTGGGTCGAATCCCACAAAAAAGTCAATGAAGTACAAATTTCTGCAAAAAATCAATGCTGGCCATGATATAAAGATAAAACTCAATGCATCTCAGTCTACTCACAATGAGACCAAGGCTGCCAACCTGACCTCCTAATTCCCCAGATCTCATTCTGACCGAGCAACCAGTAAATGCAAGTCTGATCCATTGAGGTACCACCCGGCAAACCCGCAGCACCCAAAGGATACCACAGCATAACAACAGGCCATATACATTTTGCATAAGGTCAAAAGGTCATATGACCTTTTCATAAAGGCATACTTCTGGCAGAGATGTGTTGTTGCATTGCTGTAGCTGTACATATGTGAGATGTTAAAATTTCTAATGTAACCTCTTCTGGTAAATGTTGTTATTTGTCAGCATTAGTCTTCCTGATGTAGGACAGATGCGGGATAACTGCATATGTGGCCCATATTTGGAAAACATGTATTTATTAATATAGTATATAAATATAATGCTCTAAGATGCATCTTTAAGGCAGGGTTTTACTTAGCAAGTCAGTAAGGCAATATCAATTAATTACTGTAATTACTATACAGGTTTGCTTTGGTACCTCAAACACTTTCTCAGTGTTGGACATTTTATTGCACACTTAGTGTTCATCCCTAGCCCATAAGCCTAAAAACTCAAGGAGGAACACACACAATAAAGTTAAGCAGAAAGAAAGGACAAAGAGAGTGACAGAAAAGGGTAGAAAGAAAGAGATAGCAAACAGGGTAGAAGCAGATGGTAATTTATCTCAGCTCAAGAAAAAGCTATCACATTACTTCCTTACAGAGTTCAAGCTAATCTTAACAGAAGTGCAGCTGATGCATCTAGACAGCTCTGCTCACAAAGGTTTGGAGAAGAGAATGGCCTGTTAGAGTACTACAGAGAAACATTCAATTCACTCACTCACTCACTCATTCACTCACTCACTCACTCACACATTCTCTATACTTATCCTGTGCAGGGTCATGCGAGGCCTAGAGCCTTTCCCAAGGAGATGAGACTGATTCGCCTGATTGCACAGCTTCAAATTTTGCCTTAACTTTGGTAACATGAAATTATAAAATGAAATATTAAATTATATCCATTGTTATGTAATCTAGCAACACAGCAGGTAAGTTAACATTAGTGTTATTCTCTCCTATTTTACTCTCTTACTTTTTTATGTACATAATATTATAAAGAGATAACAGCTGCATATCTTATACTGTATCTACAAATCTACATCTTTTGTTTCTCCTTTTCTTTCTTTTTTTTTCTCAACTGTGACCCTAATTGCTTTGACCTTTTTTTTTTAAATTAATTAATTAATTTATTTAGAGATTTCACACAAAATAGACATATGCCTCAGAAACTACAGTATATAGTAAATTACTCATACTTTTGAGTGAGAGACCTTCCCAGTCAGCCCCCTGCCTCGCTCACAACCTATAGTCAGGGTAATAACAAGGTGAATTAAGCCACACTATGACATAACAAAAAGGCCACAGGCGAGTAATAGGAAACTGATCATGCAAACGTTATCATTCTGAGCACTCAGTGCCGCTGCTCTGGCAAAATAAAACCATGACCAATGAGAACCGCATTCTCTGCTCTCTGTTTTGGGAGAGACCATGACAGTTAGGCTGAGGGAGAGGAGGGATTTCTTTCTATCCACTGTCCGTTTGGCCGTCTCATAGTTTTTATACCACCCGAGCTACAACTCTTTGCTGATCCTAGGAGAGCGTTTCAGAGAAGGTGTTGCAAGCGTGAAAAGAGGGGAAGGCTCCATGCTAAGCTAAAAACTTGTGCTAGCCGACCAAAGCTACTCAGCATATTACTGGCCAACGTGTGCTCTCTGGAAAACAAACTGGACGAGCTAAGAGCCAGGATTACAACACAGCATAAAACAAGAGAATGCTGCACTCTAATTTTCACAAAAAAACCTGGCTTTTAGAGAAACTCCCAGAAAGCGCCGTTCAGCTGGAGACTCACTCCATACACTAGGGAGACCAGACCACAGCCTCCAGTAAGGCTAAAGGGGGAGGTGTGTGTGTACTTATTAATAACTCATGATGTAGAGACATACAGACTGTTTTTAAGAACTGTTCGCTGTTTCCATCCCCCAGTGAGCTAACTCTATGGTAGCACTAAGCAAACTTCATGACACCATTAGTGTGGCCTCTACCTCATTTCTGCTGATGCTGACGCTGGTTTTATCGCAGCAGGCGACTTTAACCAGTGTAATTTACGGACAGTAATACTTTCAGCACATAGACGTTCCCAACTGTGATAAAAACACATTAGATCATGTTTACAGCAACATGCATGGTGAATACAGGGCTGCACCCCGCCCCCACTTTGGACACTTGGACCACATTTAATTTTTCCTGTATACAGTCTACAGGCAAAGACTGAAACAAACAAATCCTATTACAAAACAAGTTTAACTCTGGATTCTGGGGACTGAAAGCACCCAGGAGGACTGTTTTGCTCAAACTGAGATGTGTTCAAAGCTGCAGCCACACTGGAGAACTCTTCTGTCAGCATACAAGACTAGTATGAGTGTGTGAATGGGTATGTTAGCACCTGTGTTGATAACATTTTGTCTACCATACAAGTCAGGAAGTTTCCCAACCAGAAACCCTGGATAAACAGTCAGGGACACCACATGCTTTGTGCTCGCTCTCTTGCATTCAAGGGCAATGTGACACAGTACAAAGCTGCAAAGTACGGACTGAGGCAAGCTATAATAGCAGCAAAAAGACCTGCAAGGCCCGCAGCACTTCACCGACAATAGGAGCACCTCCACCACCACCACCATCAGCTCCATAGAAAGCATGCCAGATGATCTCAACATGTTTTACACATGCTTTGAGACCTCTAGCTACAGCACAGAAAGGAGGCTCACACAAACCCGGAAAATCGAACCCCCCCCCCCCCCAACGGTCTCATCAGGCCAGGTATACAAGCACCGAGGAAGATCAATCCACATAGGACAGCAGCACCAGACAACATCACTGGGCAGGCCCTAAGAGCTTTGCCAATGAGCTGCTGATGTTTTCAACTCCATCTCCATCCAACCTTTCCCTTAGTCAGTGCACCATTCCCACCTGCTTCAAAAACACAACCATCGTCCCCCTTCTTAAGAAGAACCCACCCACTTGTTTGAATGAATATACATAGGCCAGTAGCATTCCAATCATGATAAACTATTTTGGGAGAGTGGTGCTGGCCCACGTTCAGAACAACATACTATACATGACACCGTGACCCCCTGCAATATGCCTACCGGCCCAACAGGAAAATAAAGACTCTTACATCAGGATGCTCTTTGTAGACTATAGGTCTGCTTTTAACATGGTCATCTCCAACAAACTCACCCATAAACTGTCTATAATTGACCTGACCCAACACTCTGCGACTGACTTTTAGACTTTCTGAATGGCGGGCCCCACTCTGTCAGGATTGAAAATAGGACCTCAGCCAGCATTATCACAAGCATAGGCACTCCACAGCGATGTGTCCTCAGCCCTATCCTCAACACTCTTACACACGATTGTGTTGCCTCTCACAAGGACAACATTATCCTGAAGTTTGCAGAAGACACTGCAGTGATAGGATGCATCACTGGTGGGGACAAAGCAGCCTATAGGATGGAGATGGCCAGTCTGGTAAGACGGTGTAAGGATAACAATCTCTTCCACAACACGGACAAGTCTAAGGAGATGATAGTGAACAGGAGGAAAGAGAAAGGATCTCACTGACTACTGATCATCCAGGAGCTGAAGTGGGGAGGGTGAGCAGCTTTAAATATCTAGCCGCCCACATCAGTGATGACTTCACTTGGACACTAACGCCTGCAGAGAGTGGTGAAGACTGCTGAAAAGGAATTTGCTGCCATTCCTGCAGAGCATTTACTATCCCAGAGTCCACAGGAGAACTGCTTCCATCCTCAAGGACCCCACCCATCCTGAGCACAGACTTTTCTCACCTTTTCCCTCAGGCTGGAGGTATAGAAGTGTGAGATGCAGGACTTTTAGGCTAAAAAACTCATTCTTTCCCACTGTCACCAGACAACATAACACCTGATAGGAGTATACAATCATGGACTACTATCTGGACTACCAACTGTATGTGCCTCAGATCTTCATTGCGGAATTTCCATAATCATCTGCACAATAATAATCATTGAACAATCATCTCCACAATCACTTGCACAATCATTTGTGCAATTTACACACCAATTGCAGTTTTGCACAAACAATGAGGCTTTAAAAAAAAAAAAAACATATTGCAGACATTTTCATACACTTGAGGAATTTGCACACTATGTGGACTGCTTACAGTATATATTTTGATACATTTTGATATTACGCTTTTAATTATATGTTCAATATATGTTTTATATATCTCCTAAATATATATATTTATTCTATTTTATCTTTATTTTTATAGCCTCTAGCTGCTGTGTCATCGGCATACAAAATAATTAACAGTTTTGTGTTTTGTCCACTCCTTCATGTCCTACAATTGGATTATGGTGAACCGCTTGGAATAAAATCTCCTGGGGCTTTTAGGTATCAGCAGTGTCACTTTCTACAGTATTTGGTTATAGTGCATCACTCTGAATGGTCTATCTCTAAAAATAGTAAAATATAGGTGGAAAAGCACAATATTAGGTTGAATTTGATACTCATCAAATGATTTTACTTGATCAAAGGTGTGTTTCTTGCATTACTGCTTCAGAGAGAAATTCAATTCAATTCAATTCAAAGAACTTTATTAATCCCAGAGGGAAATTGCTTGTGCTTGGTTACAGGTGCTCACAGTTAACTAAGGAAAGGTAATAAAGGTAATAAATAATAATAATAATATCAAAAAATAAAATAAAATAAAATAAAATAA
>JAQQZS010000037.1:23775856-23788362 GCA_030068045.1 Platyallabes tihoni
TGCAAGCATTTCACTGCATATCGTACTGTGTATGACTGTGTATGTGACAAATAAAATTTGAATTTGATTTGATTTGAATTAATTTGCATTGTACAGTATATCTATCAAATAATTTCCATTAATTTCCAGTAGTTATAGACAGACGTGTTGAAATTTTAATCCATACCAGTGTACTTCCTATGTATTAGTTTTGCATCTTAATTGCTCTAATGTATTGTTTCCTCTACTTTTCATCCAAAGGAAAAGTGCAAAAGATGAGGTAAAGCAACATACAGTATGTTTGACAGGATAAATGCTTGTTATTGTTGCTTTAGTGAAATTTAAATTACCCTGTAAAGCCTACTTCCTGCAGTGTGAAAATAACCCAATGATATACAATGGCATATTTTTTGTCAACATAATTTATTGTCATGATACATTAGAACATTGACAACTCTCATGTGGTATTAATTAATACCACATGACAGGTGAATGACAATGAGCAAAGTTGTAAAAAGTAAAAACTCCACTATTTACAGAGTATGATGAGAAATTTACAGTATTTATACTGTTTATTCCATATCTATATCTATCTGTCTATTTAAGGACCAAAGAGAATATATATAAAGTTATAAAGTGTATAATTTAAGCTTCTCGTTTAGCAATGTTTGATTGTCTAGCATCTGTTCAGTTTTGATAGTATTCGAGTTTTTTTTTTTGTCACCGTTGATTTTTTTGTTTTGGTTTATATCTTTACTTATAAATAAATTTACATTTACATTTACAGTATGCTGTGCCTAAGACTCCCTTTTCTTATCAGAATGCAAGAAAGATAGCGGATGGGTCCCCCTAAGTATTTTTTGGGCTTGAGGGATGAGGGGGTGGGGCTATACTGACTGATCTGACTGGCAAGAAGGCAGATCAGCAGTGGAGAACAAACAAGGCAAACAGACTTTTCAGGCAGCTGCCTTGTGATCACAGAAGAGTGGCATGCGAGATCCTACACACCAATCCAGAGAGAGACTGGCAGAAGTGAGTGAGCAACACAGCCTAGCTGGGCAGGCTCCTGGCTCATCATAAGGCATAAGCTCTTTAGCACACAACCTCACGGTGATCAGGACAAAGAGGCTGTTGCACCAACTGTGAGGGAGGGACCAGTTGTTCAGAGTGAGGCATACTGTACATCCCGGACATTGGCTTAGGTGCGCTTTCATCATGGCATAGGGAGTGGATGCAGGAGCTCCTGGATATAGAAGCATGCTTCCCTCTAGCCATGTTTGCTATGAGATGGTTTCTGCCAGCTCTGTTTGCTTTCTGATGGCCCCGTTAGCAATAAGATGCTTCCTGATAGCCACACACCACCTGAGCCACACTCTGGTTCACTTGTGCCATGCCCTACCTTGTCTCAGCCTGGCAATACACATCTCCACATAGCTCAGCAAAACCATTTGGCACTGATGTTTCCATCGTCTGGGTTTGAGAGCAGTGCACGTCTTCCACCACCTGGCTGCGAATTCATCACGGTCGCTCTGCTGCCCGGATTTGAGGACATCATGCTATGAGCACATCCCACCATTATGAGCATTGGGCAGGAACCTCCACCATAATTTGAGGGCATCCTACCAGAAACATACTTAGCTGAGCTAAGTATCATGCAGGCCACCACCTGAGCATCATGCTGGCACTACCTTCTCGATTTGAAAAGTTACTGCCCAGTGGCATTGCCAAATCCCAGGTGAATTTATTGCTTATTGTAACTTGATAATGATTTGTGTTATTTTGACAGTAGGTGGCTAAGTATGTCACTTTGTTCCTACTTTCAGTTATGATAATCAACCAGTTACATCCATGCCAAGCAAATTCATTCACCAGCCACCTGGTTTGCTGCAGCTGTTGACTCTTGGAGCTGAATCAATTCAGAATTAGAATCAGAATCAGCCAATATTGGCCAAGTATGTGACACACACATAAGGAATTTGGTTCTGGCTATTGGTACTGTAACAATGAACCAATATGGACAAAAAGGAATGTAAAAAATGCAATGGAATTACACAAAATGTTGTGGGAAAACCAACTACAATAATGTCCATAATATATTTAACATATGAAAATTAAGTTTACAGTATTATACAGGATTTATACTGTAGATGTAAAAGTTGTACATGTTGGTGTTTGTAAAGCAGACAGCAGGTGATCCTGGTCAGATATTTAGGAAGTTGATTGCATGTGAAAAGAGTAGTGAATTGAGTAGTCAATTTTGTTTTCTCACACTTTTAATACTTTATTTCATTTACATTTACATTTTAGCCTGGTAGTGACTACACACCCACAAACATGCATCCTCTCTTGTGCACACTCGTGCTCTCCCTCTCTCTCTCCCTCTCTCTCTCTCTCTCTCTCTGGGCTTCTCTCTGCCAATCCCAAAACACCAATAAATAAACTTGATAATGAGCCACAGGTGTAAAGCAGTATCTACATTATCTTCTCGTCAGATGATGCGTGACCACCCCAACTGCCACAACAGATTTCTGTATCACTTGCTGAAAAAGGGGGTATGAAAAATGGTTTGAGGGACTTTCTATGATTTCTCCTCCCCTTTTCTTAGAGTTTGTCTGTTTATGTCCTGTTTTGTGGCTGATCCAAACAAGACTGTGATGGATATGGTCAGGATGGACTTGATGGCTGCAACATACGGTATAACTGACTCAATAACTCCTGTGGCAAGCCATACTTCTTCCGTTGCCAGTACTGAAGAAGTATGGTTTACCACTGAATGTAGTCATTCACTATGATGGAAGGTTTCTTTGGTAGGGGTGATGATGTGGAGCAAGTCTTCACTCTGCTCCAGGGATCTCTTAAACCCAGTTTGCATCAGCGGGGAGGGCTCGTCTCCTATAGTTCGTACTATCTTTCAGGCATCTTCACACTCAGTGCAGTTAAGTCTAGCTCTGTGTTAATAGCTTGACTAGGTCAAATTTATTGGTGTACTGTCTTCTTTCTATTATACAAGCACAGTAGGTACAGTACGCCGGATTATTTGCTACAATACAGTAGGTGCATTAACAAACAAGTTATCTAGTGGTAGCTATAAAAAAAAAAAAAAACATGGACAACTTTTCAGCTCTGTACATTTTGTACATGCTGTCCACTTTATTTTCTGGACAAACGAATTCCACAATGTTGCTTGTGTTTATGGAGCAGCTTAACTCCCAACCATATTATCTGGGTGTGCTAGTCCGACTTTGAAAAGTTAGATTTGGTATGATTTCAGTCGGACTAAAGTTTACCAATTTGATTCATCCAGATTTAGTCAAACACAATTAGTTAAACTAACACAATGTTTTGTAAATGCATTGACTAATAGCACCTTTTGTCAGTGAGATTCTGTCCTGTTTATACAGGGTCTGGTCCCTATTTCTTGGCATATGCAGCTGTTTTAATTCTGCTGTGTATTTGTTGGCATACCTGTCTTCACAAAATCTGATGTACCTGTAAGATGTCACAGTGTCAGTGACATCCAGGTTCATCCAGGTTGCCAGTTGCAACTTCAAAAAATTCTCCAATCAGTGGGGTCGAAGTAGTCTTTCAATTTTCAGCTTTATTTCTTTACTGTTTACTGTTTTGACCCAAAGCTTTCCAGATGTACTGTACGTTTCTGCCTGTTGATTGGTACAGTATAAGATGAACCAAGCAGTAATCAGAGTGCTCCCAAGCTGCCCAGGATACAGAACAATATGCATCTTTAAGAACTGTGTTGCAGTGGTTAATTGTTATTATCCCAGTTGGGGAAATTAGCATAGTGTCTATATTCTGGTAGCTCATGTTTTAATTTTGCTTTGTTGATTATGAAAAGTGAATCCAAATGTTTTGTTGTTGTTTTTTCAAAGCTGTACGTTTGGTCAGCCAGATTTTGCAGTGCATCATTAACACTAGCTTGGGGCAGGCTGTAAACTATGGTCAGGGTCTTCCTTCAGCTGCTTCCATTAAGGGGTCACCACAGCAGACCTGATCCACATATTCAGCTTGGTTTTACAGATTTTGTTCTGGATGCCCCAGTTGTGCAACTCTTCCACTCTTCCACAAAGGACTGGCACTAAGGATGCACTGTATCCAGTGACTAGGTTTGGGTACTGGCTGGGAATCAAATCTGGACCTTCGGCATTGTACCTAAGAAGCCTACCAATAAGCATAAGCCCCCAGTGCCTCACCAGTGGCCAGGATGAAAAAGGAAAATTCTTGAGATTGCAGTTTATAAAAATGCTTCCAAGTTCAGGTTGCAGTTTTACCATTGTGACA
Organism: Platyallabes tihoni; assembly: GCA_030068045.1. Classification (NCBI taxonomy): domain Eukaryota; kingdom Metazoa; phylum Chordata; class Actinopteri; order Siluriformes; family Clariidae; genus Platyallabes; species Platyallabes tihoni. Next base: position 23,780,132 of record JAQQZS010000037.1, read on the forward strand.
TCTGCGACTCTGCACTTCATTGATGTAGAAGTATTTCCACCACCCGCTACTTTTCCTGATATCTCTGTTACGCGATCTTCTTGGTTTAAACGGAAGCCGAAAAATATGTAATCCACTGCTGGGGACGGAATCAGCGAGCCAGGTTTCAGTGAAACAGAGGGCAACGGAACATGCAAAGTCTTTTTTGCCTCATGAAGGCAAATTCCGAATAAAAGCTGAAGTCTAAATAAAAGCTTCACTAGTGCATTGGCGCACATCCCCAATATTCCTTTCTGCAGTGAGCCAGGGGTAGCTCAGTGGTTAAGGCATTGGACTACGGTTCAGAAGATCCCAGGTTCAAATCCCACCACCACCAAGTTGCTACTGTTGGGCCCTTGAGCAAGGCCCTTAACCCTCAACTGCTCAGGTGTGTAATGAGATAAAAATGTAAGTCACTCTGGATAAGAGTGTCTGCTAAATGCAGTGAGATGCACTTTTTCCAGCTAAGATTTCCAAAATACCTGGTAAAAACTGTCTGGACAACTGCCTGAGGGTGCTGTAGTTCTCAATCATTAGTTTGGCACCTGTTACAGCTGTGATCATATTATTTTGTCATGTGTCTTTTGCTTCAGTTACCACAATGATGTATTCACATTTAGCAGTGTGTTTTATTCCGTTTCAGATGTGGTTATAAAGAGCATCTGTCTTGTATATATGACAGAGAAAGTTTTTGGTGACACCACTGGGGGAAAAAAATGCTCCCCCAAACTTTTTACAAGCACACAGGAATCTCTTTATTTCTCTGCAGATGTTTACACACTGTGCCAGCTTGAAATGTGTCATGTCCACCTGTTGTACAGTGGAATTTTCTATATTTTGTGCTGTTTTTACAGTAGACATGAAGCAGAAATGTCAACTCAATGAGTTACATTACATTATTTATGCCCACCAGTTGACTGCTTTCTTGTCCACTAACTTGGTGAATTTCCCCTGGGACAGTGACTCTATTTACCATACCTTGTTATCTATAAAGACTGCTGCTCCAGAAATGTAACAACTGCATCATAATGTTCACTACAACCTGCCATGTGTTATTATCTCATGCCTTTTGTAAAATATATGGAGGCCTTACCTGTGATTATAGCATTTTCTGTTAACCCATCAGATATATCTACTACTTCCAGACTGAGAGAGAAAACGGTGATGTTACATTGTTTGTCCATGTTCATGTTGAGCTAGCTAAAGTGCTAGGTGGAGTAGCAGAGCATAACAGAGCAGGGATAGGGTGGGCTGCATGTAGAAGTGTCATTTGGTTTTCAAGTCTAAAGTTTGTGTTACCATGATTCTCAAAAGTTGCACATTGTAGCTGTAAAAATAACATAAAATTGACATCTTCCTAATAAAAGAATTATCTTTGTGGTAGACTGGTGGAAAAAGCTTTTACGAATTTTCAGGTTTAAATATTTATGTAGGCTTATGTATTACTATATATGGTACTGTTTACTCTTAATAAAACCTGTAATTGTGTTTGTAAATGTCTGCCATGTGGCTTTAAATAGACAAATATTTAAAATCCTTTAATTGGATTTTCTGCAGGGATTAATATTTTTTCAGGCAACAATCAATTAAAACCTAAATGGTGCACAACTTGAAACCCCAAATAGTTGTCCCATGGATAGATTCTTCCACCTGAGCTGTGGATCTCTATATGTTAAGCTCTGATCTCATCATCTAACAAACCTCTGAGGGCTTCACAGAACAGCTGTATTTATGCTGAGATTAATTTACACACAGGTGGAGTCTATTTACTAATTAGATGACTCCAGAGGACAATTGGTTCCACTGGATGTTAGTTAGAGGTAACAGAGTAAACGGGGCTAAATACATGCCACATTTTTTATATTTGTACTTTTTTTTTTAAGCATTTATCATTTTCCTTCCACTTCACAATTACATGTGTTACGTATATGCCACTTAGTGTTGGTCTATCACATAAAGTCCCAATAAAATGCATGTGTGACATTTGTAATGTGACAAAATGTGGAAAAGTTCAATGGGTATGAATACTTTTGCAAGGCCAAGGAAGTAGGTATCTCATCGTCTACTTCTGCAGTCAAGAGACTGCTCTATGATATCCAAAGGGAATAATTATTTTTTCTTAGTTTCTAAAGGGGTAATTGTAACAAAAAAAAGAAATGACGAACTGTTGATAAAAGTAGTACTATATAGGGTTATACTCTCTGCTCAGATTCAGGGAAATGTTCAAAAACTTATAGGGTGGTGCTTCATATTGCAGATAGACAATGAACCAAAACATACAGTACAGTGAAAGCTAACCAAGGAAAGGAAATGGTTCTCATCCCAATAGCGTATGCTTTTCACTTTCTAAAGTCAACACTGAAGGCAGAAAAAAACACAAACTAGCAGCAGTTGAAGGCAGCTGCAGTAAAGGGCTAGCAAAACATATCATAGAAGGAAATTTAATGTTTGTTCAGAATTTACAATGTTTCATTTTAAATTAAATGTGGTGGTGTACCAGGGGCCTCCGAGTGGCGCAGTGGTAAAGTGTTCGCCCTGTCATCCGGAGATCGCTGGTTCGAATCCCGGGTGATACTGTAACCTCTCACAGCCGGAGGTCTAGAGAGAGCTAAATTGGCCGAGCTCTCTCAGAGGGGAGGGATGAGAGGTACTCGTGCTCCCACATTAACCACGGCTCTACAGCCAATCAGGGGTGTCTGTGAGCTCGCGCACGCGGAAGGAGCGGCTAGCGCGCTTTCTTCCGAGTGTGTTACTCCGCCCCTAACGGTGCGTGAGCAAGGAGTTCAAAAAGATGCGGTCGGCTGACGTCACGTGGTTCGGAGGAAACACGTGATAGTCTTCGCCCTCCCGGCTGAGTGGTAGTGGTAGCCTTAATGTGGGAGCCCCCTAGTGACGGGGAGGAATCGGCCACGACTAAATTAGGAAGAAAAATCGGGAAATTTTTTTTAAAAATAAATAAAAAATGTGGTGGTGTACCTAAACTATATGGCAAAACCTCCTAGTAAGTTATGAAATATTTTTTTGTAATATATGAATACAACTTACCTCTTAGCAGAAAACTAAGGAGACTTTTAAGCCTAGGACAAAGCTTTGGGAAAATAATATATATATAAAGCAAAGAAAACCATACATTTAAAAGTCTGTATGTATGTATTGCAAAAGACTTTTAAAGAAGTTTAACCCAGAATTCAAAGCATTTTCCATCAACAGAAAGCCATTGGGAATTACTGAATACTAACACAAGATGTTCTTAAATGCTGAAACAGCTTTGAATGTTCAGTGTGTCCCAAAAGTCACTATACATAGGGGAAATTAACACTTTTTTTTTTTTTTTTACTAAGATCATCAGATGCATTAACATTCATTAAGTCCATCATGAGTGGGAGAGATGTCTGTGTGTGTTTACATAAAAATAGTATTCATGTAGAGGTTATACTGTATAAATAAAGTTGCATTTCAGCTATGAATGAAGATGTTTGGTATGCCCTTTTTTCTGGTTGCAAACAAATCACAGGTTCATATTAATGTGCTCCTTTTAATATGGTTGAATTGTTTTGCAATATATTATATTTAGCAACATAAGTTATAACCAGAACTAGCATGTACAGTACTGTATCATAATACTGTCACTATCATGACGTTACAAAGCATTAACGTAAAAAAAAGGGGGGGTGACAAACTGTTAACTGTTTGTCTAATTACTGTTGTATGTAACAGGAACAAACTATAGTAACCCCATTGTCAATTACTTTATGATAACACTGTGCACTACTGTGGTTAATTCATTACTTAAAAGACATTCATACTTTTACATTTACTGTACATTTAGTCATTTGGTAGATGCTCTTATCAAGAGTGACTTGCAAAAGTGCTTTAAAGTTTCAGTCATTATAAATCCTTATGCTGGTTACTAGGTTACTATTTACATTCAGAACTTTACTCTAATACTATGTTTAAAATCAGAGGAACTTTCGAACATTTATCATGCTCGGAGTGCAAATGGAAACCCAGAGGGAGCATGGAGAGTCTTTATAAAAGTGCTGGGAGTGAGTCTACACTGTCACTCTGCCACAAAGACTTCAACTCCTCCAAGAATTCATGTCATTTAGAGCCAGACTGCTAGCATACACACTCCTAGAGACACTGTCTCTATCTCTCACCCACACAGCACAGCTGTGCTGACAATGTTAAAAATAACATTTTCATAATCTTCCAGTACAGGAACAACAGCAGAAATGACAAAATATGTCACACTGCCATGACATTTGAAAGTAAATACGATCAATACTGTATGATGTACAAAAAAATTATTAAAATTCAGTGCAGAATAGAATTAAGGATGAAAATCTGTGTTTACTAAAATAGAACACCTGTTTCAGACCATCAACTGGAAGTCTCCAAAAATGGAGCAACGTTCTGAAAGTATACTAATTGGCTAAAGGCATGGCATCTGTCTTCTACCAAATCTTGCATTCACATTTGTTCATTTGGCAACTTTATGAAAAAGAAACTTACCCATGAAAAAGAATCCAATCTTAGCACAAAGCTATTAAAGACGATGACTGTGAAACCAACAAAAATAAGTTTCCATCAATTCACCCATAAAGATGAGATTATGCCAGAGTCAAGATGAAGGCTATGACCCTGCATTCACACTGCAGCACATAACTAAAGATTTATCTGCTGTGGGTAAGACCACTATTGTTCCTCTAAAATGTTTTTCCAAAATAAAATGTTATGCTCTGTGGGGAGTTCAATGTTTGGAATATTTTTAGGCAGCCAGACGGCCTGTTTGACACTTTTCCCCTCAACTTTGTCCTGAACTTGTTTTGATAGCTCCATTGTCTTCATGACACTTCATGTACAGGTCCTTTAAATGCACACTGAATGACTTCTTTCAATGAATTATGATCATTATGACAATGGCAAATGATCATTTACAATTTTCCCATCAACCAATTTTGTACAGAATCGTGACATTTAAATCCAACTAAATAAGCAAGATGTTGAAAAGTTATGGGAGCATTAATATTTCTGCAAGGCACTATAAATATAAAATTACTAGTTGTATTTTGTCATTACTAATCTAAACTAAAAATGGTAGTACAGATAAACAAATTGTGTATGCATAGAAAATCTGACCATCGTATTCATGAACCGCACAGCTTCTATAGCAGTCCCTGTATCGTGCCTTATACTGTAGTACCTTATCCAATCACATGCATTTATGTCATTTATTTAACTCAAGACAGTTTGTTGGACAAGAGAATAGCTATAAGAGTGCAAGAGAAATGTGCAAAAGTCTCATAAAGGGAATTGGTTTTGCAAAAAAACTAAATCTTTAAAAGGATGCAAGTTTTTTTTAAGGCAGTTTTTCACTATATTTACCATCTCTTATTAGCTAACTGATGGAATAGTTTGTTTGTAGATAGAGAGGTTTATTTTGTTTATTTATTTCTCCTTGTGCATACTGTACATCTATCTCTAAGTACTTATGTATTTATCTATCGATTTTTATATCTATACATCTGTACATCATCCTGCCACTTATATCGAAGCATATTGGCATTATAATACATTGCCGTGATCCCCTAAGGTTATAACTGGGAGTTCAGAAATCCCAATTGAAGTATAGGACATTTGAAAAGTGGGACATAACTAGACATTGTGAATGCAGCAGCTTCCAATCCAGCTTCAAATTCACAATATGTGTATCTCATGTCTATTGTACAGAAAGCAATCATGTTTCTCTTGAGTGTTGCTTGCTTGAGAAACAGGGCATAATTTTATATACCTGGAACATACAAAAAGTTTTAGTCGAATATGCTTACATTAAAGGTTCTATAAGGAATTATACCACAGAAAGTTTCATGTAGAACCTCCCAAGAACCCTTTGACAACCTTATTATTCTGCTAGTGTATTCGCTGCCTCTAAAGCACAATAGCGACTAGTAATAAAGAGGAGTTAGATACAGTGATATGAACAATACAGAGCGATGAACAATACTTCACAATAGGGATTAAAAGGGCTGTCTTTAGTTCAGTGGTTTTCACACCTACTGGTAATGGGTAAATTTTTTTTTCTCATCACATTTCCATAAATTTTACAACTGCATCATCTGGCCAATCCAATTTACATAGCCATTTATTACACTCTTTATGAAACTGAATAACTCCTGGTGTTCTATCATTTTTCCTACTGTGTCAGAATTTATTTCCGGTAGCAAAAATGTATAGTTATATCAGTCTGTGCTACTTTATCACCATTTCCTACATATAGTTTAGAATGGTGGTAGCACTGCAAAAATATTACAGCATATGGATTTTACCAGAGGTAGCATTTTCTGACATACTGGTTGCACTGGAGTAAGTTGGTTTTATCGTTACCAGAATATACTATATACTCATGGTAGTGGTTGCACTTTTTGACACATTTTTTCATTCTCCATCAATTCAGAAGTCCAAATTAACCATGCAAGTGAAATACAATGTAAAATAAAACAATAATAATAATTTTTAAAAATGCAATACCCACAAGTTGGTGGTAGAAATAGCAGTGATTTATGGGCACTAAAGTGGTGAAACATGACACATTTTTAATATGCGCAAGCGCACTAAGCATGGGTAAGACAAAATGATCCCAGACAGTACACATACGTCTAGCCGACATCAGTCTCCTATTTATAATATGTAACATTGTCTGATGCATAATGCTCTATTATCCCAGCTTATCAAATGTCTCAGCTAGGTCGGCTTTGGGTTGGCCCACCATACCCATCCCTATCAATTCCCAATCCATCACAGGGTACACACACTCATACGCTCATTCACACACTACGGACGATCAGCCTAACCTGCATGTCTTTGGACTGTGGGAGGAACCTGGATTTACTGTTTACTGTTTCTTGGTTTATTCTTACTGTTTCTATGTTCCTTCTTGTGTTGGAGACCTTTTTGATGGCATTCAGTCTGACATTAAAGTTTCTTAAAATTGTATCTCTTAATTACGCACATACAAATTATGAAACTATTTTTGAATATGTATATGTGTTTTTTACTTTGCGTAGTAAAATATTTTACAGTCTGAAAGGTCTGAACATGAACTATGGGTTTAATTAATCATCCGAACATCATCTGGTGGGATTCATCAATTAAATGATGATGTTTCTGCATAATTTTTCAATTAGCTCTCAATGCTACATTCTGCTAATTTATTTATTTAGTATTTTGGTCCATCCACATGCCATTCGGTACATTGGTACATTGTAGCTCAACAGAGAGAGAGAAAGAGTGAAAGGTGGTGATGAGTACTTCCCACCCTGGAGATATATCCATCATTTCTGTGATTAAGGAGTCAGGTTGCCAGCTTGATGCCCGATTGTCATTTACACACTATGTGCAATTTGGGAATGCCAATTAGCCTAACCTGAATGTCTTTGGACTGTGGGAGAAAACCAGAGTACCAGGAGGAAACCCACCAAGCACGGGGCAAAACATGCAAACTCCATGCACAACCCGAGGCAGGAATCGAACGTACAGTGCAAGGTGACAGTGCTAACCACTTATCTACTGGGACACTATGTACATCTTGCTGATATAACTTATTGAGTCGACAATGGCACACAGTCCTAGAACTCCAGCAGTTTTGTCACATCATCTTGCTGCCACTATGAACTCATTTGCACTTAATAAATGTACAGTCACTAATCACTAGTTAGTCAAACTGCAAATAAAATCTTGTTGAAATAAAATCTATGTGATCAGACAGATTGAAGAGAGCAGACATATTCTTTTCCATAAAATTCAATTTCTCATCTCATTTCTAATTACCAGATACAATTTTAAAGCCATTACATTATGATAATATAATCATATTGGCAACAAGAAACAGCAACCTGTCTTCAGTTCTCATTTCGGGTAAGAGTGCCATGATTTTATTTACGGCTTTGAATGTTTGTACTAAAAGAAACTGTGTTAATGTAACTGCTCCGGGCACTCCCATTTCCTCCCACAATCAAAAGACATGCAGAGTAGGCTAATTGGTGTTTCCAAATTGCCCACTGTCTGTGTGATTGTATGAGTGTGTGTGTTTGTGTCCTGCGATAGATTGGCACCCTGTCCAGGGTGCATGCTGCATAATTCAATTCAATTCAATTCAATTTTATTTGTATAGCGCGTTTAGCAATTGTCATTGCCTCAAAGCAGCTTTACAC
>JAQQZS010000037.1:23794873-23805201 GCA_030068045.1 Platyallabes tihoni
ACATGGGTTGTCCCTCTGATGAACTCATTCTTGATCCTATCCATTCTTGTCACTCCCAAAGAGAACCTCAACATCTTCAGCTCTGCTACCTCCAACTCTGCCGCCTGTCTTTTCTTCAGTGCCACTGTCTCTAAGCCGTAGAGCATCGCTGGTCTCACTACTGTCCTGTACACCTTTCCTTTCATTCTTGCTGATACACTTTTATCACATGTTATTTCTCAACATTATGTTTCATATTTTAAAAAACTCTCTCAAAGCAATGATTTAATATTATTTCAGTCGTCAGTGTAAAGGTGTGAAATCATATCCAGAAAGGGCCAGTGTGGGTTCAGGCTTTCATTCCAACCATGCACCCTTTGGTTAATATGTATTTGTCCAATGACACATTCTTCTTATATTTTCGCCTCTGTATGCCACCACAATAAATTGGAAATAAAACAATCAGGATGTGACTGCAGACGTTCAGCTTTAATTAATGGGGTTTATCAAAAATATTGCATGAGAATTACAGACATTTACAGGCAAAGTCTATTTCACAGGCTTAAAAATAATTGAACTAATCAATTCTCCTAAATATTAGGATTATTTACAAATGCACAAACATTGCAATCAATAACTGCCTGAAGTCATAAATCCATGATAATCTCCTTCCATCCTAGTGTTCCTAAGCTACAGATCCACCATGATCCTCATCATGATTAAGCACTTAATAGAAATGAATGATAATGACGAATAACCATTAAAGATTCTCTTATCACAGTATACTGTCATCGCTGTACTGTATATCGACCAACTGACCAATGGTGATTGGACAAAACCAGAGGGAGGGCAACATCTGTTCTCCTGGTGTATGCACTTCCAACCTCCCTTAATTAAAAATCAGCAGACAGAATTATACTTGGTCTATTTTTACCACTTCATGCTTTCCTCTATGATGCAATTTGAAGTTTTGATTAGGAAAATCTATGAAGTCTGTTTTAAATCTGAGACTGTAAGCCGTCTGACATCACTGTCTCTTATCTATGTGAAAAGGCTGATTAGCATGAGAGCTATGACAGTGATCACATCAGGATTTTACAAAAGTCTGCTGTCACACGCACTAGCACTTTTCCTTGAGAGATTAACTGCAAAAAAAAAAAAAAACTTGGCAGACATTTGCTGTCTATTTTCTGTTTCTTTTAAGCTTATCTCAAAATCCAAAGAAACTTTTATGTAGTTCCTATACTGAGTCAGAGTGAAAACCCATTAGGTGCAGTCCATTCTGAAGTCATAATGATGTGCTGTCCGTCTTCTGAACGTTAGCTACAAAATACCAAGAAAAAAAAAAGTCAATGCTGGCCACAAACCAAAAGCACCAGAATACCAATTGCATCACAGAATATAAGGCTTAGCGGAAAAAAAGACCAAGGCCATTGACCTGGGTCTCCAAAGCTCCCCAAATCTCAATCCATCAAGTACCCATGGGATGCACCAGACAAACAAGTCTGATCCTTGTAGGCACCACCCCGCACCCCACGGCACGCAAAGAGTCTGCCCCTATGGACCACAGCGCACCCTTAGAGGTTCTGTGAAGTTAAAGTCAAGGGGCATTGCTTAAGCAAATGCTTTTTGGTGCTGGGGTTTGAATTTCCCAATTTTTTTTTATCAGTAACACATAACCTTAAACAACTTAGTTGGCTTTAATTGAGTTCTGCCATCTGAGGAACAAGGAGAACACCCAATCTTTGTTCTGCTGGAACTTTTTCACTCCTATTGTCCATTTATCAGTGTATTAAGACTTTTTTGTTTTGTGTGCAGCATAATCTGTCATGGGCCTGTGTTCCATTTCTGAGTCTTGTTTTTCCTTAGGTTCATTTTTCTTCCTTGCTCCCGAGTCTTGTCAGTGATGCCATGATTGCTAACAAGAAAATTCTAGCAGGCAGAAAGAGAAAAAAAAGAATTATATGCTGGCATTTATTGATGAACAATGCAGATTTTTTTCTCTCCCATAATGCACCAACCAGCAATTAGAGAATAGTGACATGACAGTTAATTAATATTAAGCATCTTCTCTGATTTTGTTATACAGTCCAAAGTGACCATAGTGCTACTGCCTTGGTTTCCTTGGGCTTATGTCCCATAAGCCCAAGCAAAGGCTTGCGAATAAATACAGTAGGTCACAATAACTGTTTCATGTCCTGAGTGCAGTGCATTGCTTCATTGAGATGGCTTTTCTGTTTGATATATCATATTATCTCATATCATATCATTTTAAATTACAGTTAGTTTCAGCTATAATCTGATTGGATGAGAGCCATTCCACAAGTGGTGATAATACAGCACAACAGCACAGGGATATTTACAGGGACTATATAGGATGTATCACTATGCATCACAGGTATTCCATAATTATTAATTATATTATATTATATTCTAACTTCCAATCACCAGCAAGGGTGAAGATTGGATGGTATGGTCCATAGTAATTAAAGGCAGGGAAGCACTTTCAGCAAGAAAACACATCTGCTAACATTAAACAACACATTGTCTCCTAATTTATGCCAAATTGGCTCTGATTTGTCTGTGTTGTTTTGATCAGGCGAGGCGAGGAACAAAGCTAACTAGCTTCTGACAAAAGGCTGAATCCCAAATCCCTCTAACCCTTGATCAAGGGCCCAACTTAATGTGTGGAACAAGAGATTGTACACCCTAGAACATAAAAGTTACTGATATCCTAAAGTGGAATAAGTGAAAATATAAAGTAAGTCCACACATGTTCCCATAAGTGAAAAGGAAGTTGTGTTGTGCAGTTGTTGCTAATTGAGGAAAATAGCCAGTTAAATAAACAGAACATAATCTGTTGATAATAAATGGTGTTTGTCGAACTGTTGTATTAAAGCAATATCACAATTGTGGTTGTGCTGTTGTGCTGAACATCAGCACAGCTGTTATATTTATGTCACTGGACCTGTGCCCTTGTGCTTATGACCACATTAAAGATGTGCTGATATTCAGCACAACAGCACTCCTTCTCATGTGATTATTGCTCAATCATATTATAAACACTATTACGAAATCATAAATTTTGGCATCTCTTCCTCATAAGTAATTTTTATCTAGCTTGTCCTTTATTTTTTTGTAGTTTAGTGATTTCACCATGTCTGTCAATCTGTAAATTAGAAAAAAACAAGACTTATAAAGAATTAATACATGCACGCTTGGTAAAATAAAAACTCAAACCAACCATTTTAGAAAAAGGGCAAATTTATTTAAAGCACTTAACCCCTACATAGAAAAATATGATTGATTTAAGTCAATAATAAATAGAGTACCTCTCACAGGCCCCACTGACATGTACAGTAGTAGTACAATCAATATCCAGTTTCACAATACAGCAAAGGCACAGGCATGTACTGCAGATGTGTACTGCAGTGTTTGCAGTAGTGGAGGGTGAATGATGCGAGATACTTTACGTAGATGAACTGTGATGAATCAGTCATGTACATATGGAAGCAAAATAGTCTCATTAATAATTCACACAAAAGACGCGATGCACATATGCGTATCTCAAGTCACATGCAGGAAAAAAAATATATTCACAGTATATATACAGTATATATATAATATACGTTTCACAAATGCAAACGGAATTTTAAACATTTTGTACAGACACGTGTGTATTGTGTTTTGCATTTGTGAAACGTATATATATATATTTATTTATTTATTTTGTGCACGCGAGTTGTTTTTTTTGCGAATATATATATATTTTTCGTCACGTGAATTGGGTTTCACGCATATGAATTGGGATACGCATGTGTGCATCGTGTCTTTTGTGGGAATTATTAATGAGACTATTTTGCTTTCATATGTACCGCATACATTTTCTCCGACCAATCAGCTAATATCACTTTTTACAGGGTTTCCGCAATCAGTTTTGTGCATAATCTTTTATGTAACTGCATTACAGTTTGACATATACAGTAGTTTTCCAGGATTTTACCAATGACCAGTAGTACAATTTTCTTAAACAGGTGAGTGGTCCTTTGATGGTCCCTGGTGTGGATCATTTATAGCATTTGATAAATATATTGTCATTTAAACATTTTACTAGATGTATAGTGGTCAAAGTGAGTTTGGGATAAAAGCTGATGAGATGCTACAGTGCTGGATATGGAATATGCATGCCAAAAACATGTGATAGTTAAGTGACAGTTCTAAATGCAGCAATAACACACATGTCCAAACAACCTGTCATGCCTAATGAAAAGCAAATAAACCATATCCTCACTAGACAAGTTAAGTATCTCCATCAAGCATTTGCTTGCTCTCTCAGTCAGCTAAGGTACTCTGTTTGTAGAATTGAAAAAAATAATGTGACTTATTTTTCCGTTCTTATAATATAACCAAAACAAATTTTAGAATTCAACACATATAGTTCATTGGCCATATCATTTAAAAAGAAACAAAAAGCATAAATATCTTAAATATTTAGGGATTCATAAGGCTTTGTCTCTTCCTCAGGTTACTGCCCTTTCCAAAATAAAGGAGGCTTTAAAAAGTTCATGTTTTTTCTCCAACTTGGCGGAACTCCCCGAATAAGCTGTTTATATTTAGTCAAATGAAAGCCCTGATTGTCAAAAAAACCTTTAACAAGATCTCTTATGCCAGACCTTTAAGAACAAACATACAGTAGACTTCAGTTAACACTGCCAACCAGCGGTCGGTTAGGTATTAGCCATCTTGTTTTGGGTTTCACTCTGTCTGATTTTTGACATAGCTTGGAATAGTACTGACATCGCTGTTTTGAGTCTTGAATGTGACAAGTATATTCAAAAACAAGGTTTAAAGCTCCACTCAGTCTGATCTGCGTCGAGCAGATTTTAATAGAAATGCAGACATGTGAAAGGACAGTTTAGTACCTTGATGCACACTGGACACATCAACATGTCTGAGAGCAGCATGTGGCCACAAGGCCTCCAGGAACAGATTAGACGTGTCCCCAATATGCATGGACATACATGAAGGGCTGAAATCAAATGTTCCTCTGAGCAGTGAGGTACTTCAGAGCAGCAGCACCATACTTTCTGGAGAGATCTTGGTGGAACTCGTCCTTCAGAGTCGTCAAGCAGAACCGGTAACTCGGACTGGAGCGAAACTTTGAAATGTCAAAACTCGGTGCATGTGGCATGTGGATCATGAAGGCATTTGGTAACACCATCAGGTCATACTCCTGTTTGAGAACCAAGATTGCTCAAGTAAATATAGAGGCAACAGCCAACAAGGATTCATGTGGACCGTTAAACTGGTAATGCAGCTAGAAAAACGACTTACCAGTGCATCAAGCTCCATGATGTGGGAGACTTTGTTCCAGCCAAAGCCCACAAATCTCTGGTCATACTCAGGGCAATCCCGTCTGACCACCACGTAGGGCTCGAAGTCTGCTTCCCACTCCACCTTGTAAGGTGTAGTAGCAGTCCTCCATTTGGCATAGTTTGTTGGTGCGTGTCCCTTGGTCCAAACATGATATCTGCCAGGCAGAAGATGACCAAACGTTATTCATTTATTAATCTTGAGTAACTGGTGTCTGTCCCAGTAACATTGGGCACATGTGCAGAGAATTCACACAAATAAACTCATGTAAACACACCCAAACAGTAATCTGAACTCAAGATCAAATCAGGGACTCTAATTTGCTTGAACTTAATGATACATATTGTAAGTAACCAAATCTAAATAGTTTATACAGAATAAACAGATCAAATGTACTTAATGGGTATCACAATATGAAAAGTCAAAGTAAAAAAAATTATAGCTTGGTATTATTAACTTCTGGCTAATGTTTTTGTTTTTCCATTTTATGTTTTTGTTTTTACCGCTTATCCTGTACAGGGTCGCAGGAAGCCTGGACAAGGTGCCAGACCATTACAGGGTAAACACGCACACACATACTATGGGAAATTTGGAAATGAAAATGAACCTAATCTGCATGTCTTTGGACTGTGGAAGAGGAAACCCATTATGCACAGGGAGAACATGTAAACTCCCCACACAGACCCAAAGCAGGAATCGAACCTTCAACCTTGGATGTACAAGACCACAGTACTAACCACTATGTATGGCTAATATATACTGTAGTTCTATATTTCTAACTCTCTCTTGAGTGAAAAAAAAACTTGCTTTCTACATAAAGAAACAAGCACAAACAATAACTGCATTATTTAGAAATAAAAATATTACACAGGGATGTTCTACCATATACCTGCATAAAAATAATAATTATGAACTTCAGGTTTGCAGCTGAGGTTATAAAACCTTGGCAGCCAGAATGCACACAGTATGCTGACATTTAGCTCTTAATTTCTTTTTTTTTTTTTCAGTGCTTCCACGGGCAAAATGGTACACAAGTGGTAAGAGTTGTATACAGGTACATAAAAGCTTACCGGTTTAGCCTTTAAATCTGAACATACCTGAAGGTATAGAGAGTCCCCATGTCTAGCATGGATAAAAGTTCAGCTTTGGATTTTGGAAAGGAAAGGCGATATCTCAGAGTCTCAAAGGCTGGCACTACCAGAGCCTTTTTGGTGTTGGCCATGTCCAACTGGATGATGGATTTTCTACAAAAGGGATTTGACACAGAAGATTAAAAATACAAGATAGTAATTTTTTCTTTTTCAAATTTGTAAAAAAATGTCCACTGACTTACCTGAGGTAATCATAGAGTCCGTACATAGGGAGGAAATCTATATCAGTTAGAAAGACATAAGGGGTTTTGGCATTACGGAGAGCCACATTGCGAACTAGGTTAACAGGGTAGAACTGTCCTTCCTTGTAGACAATATGGTATCCCACATTCTTTCGGTTTTTGAGGACCTCCGATGCTTGGGCATAGCGTAAGAACTGCTGAGCCTCGGCATCTGACATATAGAGTGCCAAACTGATGGGTCCCTCCCAGTGTTTACAGATGGCCTCCAGCATCTGCAGTCTGTCCAGAAACACACATTACAGCTATAGAATGCACCAGGCCAGACATATCACATTATGTGCTTTTTAAGATGAGACAGAAAATAACTGCTCCTTTAACCTCAAAATCCAATCACAACTATTTTAACACATTTTAACAAATAAGCTCTAACCATGGCAACTCATGTGAATCCACGTAAAAGTGGATGAGCTCAGCCAGCTCATCGTCTTTCTCACCTGTCCATTGACAGCTGGGCCACTAGAGTGATGTCCGTATCATCCTCAGTTGACGTGTATTCATACTCCAAGAAATAAAGGTGTATGCGGTGCACCATGATTCGCTCACGCCGGAAATCATAGCACTGGTCATCTTCGTCTAGTTCCTCTAGTGCTTTTTGAAGCTGGAAGACAGAAGTTCAAAAAAGGGTTTTAACTGTGTTTAAGGTAAGATCAGTGATGAATGTGGTTAAAAATGTCTTGAAATATTAACAGTTCCTTACACTGGGTGACACAGGGCCTTTTATTTTGTTTATGTTATGATTAAACCAATACATTATATTATAATTGCAGATTTGTACCAATACAAATAAATAAATAAATAAATAAATAAATAAAATCATAAACCATCTTTGATGGTCATCTTTTATTTAAAATTATTTATTTTTTTTTACTTTTACAATGTTAAAATTCTGGTGTTAAAGAGTCTGATTTAAGTCATGCAGCATCTGAAGGAACCATTTGTCCAAATGACATCGCCAACTGACAGAGAAAAGGGCTTTGAGCCAAGGCCTCTCCTATAAAAATAAATTCCATAATAAAATGATTTCATGTATTATTATTATTTATTAAAATGTGTACAATAATGTTTGCCTAATTATTTAAGCTCTTGATTGTAGGCTATTTTAATTGCAGAGCTTTTTATTCTTGATTATTCTACATGGATGTTATTTATAGGGCAATTTTTTTGAGGTATAACTTACGTAGCAACAAGTGCAAAATTTTTTAAGAAAGTTCAAAGGAATTTGAGAGACATCTTTGACAGACACTAATTGCAAATTTTGACGAAGAATGCCTTTGGACCAACTCACCCTTGTGCTCTCAGAAGTGGCCTGACTCGAACACCCGAAGAGTTCTCGCCTGAGAAGGTTCCCGTCATACTCCAGGAAGGTCAGGTACAGGTTCCGGAAAAATTCCACATGCTTGTTTTTTACTCTCAGTTTCTTAGGAGAATTCCAGTGAATCACCTGTACAACAAAATCCATGAGTGGTGATAACAGAGCATAACAGCACTAGGACGTTTATCTATATGTCTCACTCTATATCACAGAACAAAAGGTGAGCAGAATAAACATGGATGTGGTGAACAATAATGGTTAATTACACTGTTAATCACTAGCATGGGTGAAAGTAGGTCGGTATGGCCTGCAGTACTGGCAGAGCAGCTGCCTACCAAAACCCACATTCAAAAAAATCACTGAAGAACTTTCAGCATGAAAACACATCTGATAATGTTATGTCGATGTTAGAGTCATTTCGAACCATCCATGTTTAGTCCACAGCTACAAAGTTAACTATCCTCAAGGCTGAGTCTTAAGTCCCTCTCTAACCCCTGATCAAGGGCAATACACCATCTACAGTGTACTTGCTTTCCATTTAATGCTAATTAGGATTCCACACCAGAAGTTGTTATTCTAAGATGGAATAAGTGAAATTATAAAATAACTCTATCATAAAGAAAGTTTCTCAGGACTGTCCACCACATCCATGTTTATTCTCCTCACCTTTTGTCTACACAGCACTTGTAAGGATTTAAAACTACTCTCGCCCCTGTTAATCACACCAACTGTCAGTCGCTAACTTCCGAGCGCCAGCTCCAAAGTGGGGTACACTCTGGATGGGGTGCCAATTAATTGCAGGGCAAACAAACTTATACGTTCATTCCCATACTAAGGCCAATTTGGGAACACCAATTAGCCTAATCTGCATGCTTTTGGACTGGGGGAGGAAACCGGAGTACTCTGAGGAAACCCACCAAGCACGGGGAAAACATTCAAACGCCATGCACAGAGATCCAAGGCAGAAATCGAACTCCCACCCTGGAGCTGCACAACCACAGTGCTAACCCCTGAGCCACCAGGCCACCTAATTTAATATCAATCCTGGAATAAATAATGATAATAATATAAAACAACTGGAGGTGATAGAGATGATAAAAATAAATGTAACAAAAAATTGTTACAGAGAGACCATGTCTTTTATGTTTGTCCTAACTGGATAAGTATAATCTGTCATCATTTGCTTATCTTACAACAAACCAACAAAACAAGTGTAAAGTTCACACAACAGCACACGGCTGTTAAAAATGTGAAGTCTATACGTGATACAGAAAATAGGCTTCATTAAAAGGGCAGTTTCATCTGGCTTGATGTAATTGTTTCATTTCTGAACCTCTGTCTGTGGATGTTGTTCACTGTGCAAATTAGCTGAGAGAGAAAGGGGCCGCGAAAGGGCCTAATCTTAATATGTGGATTTTATCTGTTCTCTTTTTTTACCTTCATCATTAAGGACAAGGCCACACTAAGGAAAATGTACATGATTTCTTCTATATGTGAACTTCTTGATAGGAAGCAATCTATCTCAGGTTTCTCAGCCTAACGTATTTTATCTCACCCAAAAATGACGTAGAAATTGTTTTTTTCTTGTCTTGACTATCTTCCTGCAATGATTGTGTTGAGCAAGAAGGCAGGTGATAAACCAGCCTTTCTACTGTAGATAAGTGTACAAAAACAGACAGTCATTTCAGTTCCTAATCAGATATTGGTTGTCAAAATGTCTGTAATGCTTCGCTGACGCAGTCGGAATGCAATAAATGCAAGTTTCTCCTTATTAACATTCGCATGGACAACTGTACTACTAATTAAGATACATGCAAATGAGAAATGTCAGGGGAAAAAATTGCTTTTAGAATTGCATAAAATGTACCAGGGTTGTTTAAGTCAAACCGGGATTTTTAATTGTTCAGATTTTGAAACGGAAGACAGTTATGCCTACTCTTCTCCTCTCTCCCTCTCTCTCTCTCTCTCCCTCTCCCTGTCTCTCTGTTGAGCTATACATGTCGCTCCTGAGCTGCGAGTGATCCAGACCCCCTCTGCCCTCTGGACCTGTCTGAATTGTCCTGGTGCCCCGCTTCTGGTTCGGAACTGGGATGCGTATGATGACTGGGGACAGTTCCACTTTTCCAGGAAGACGGTCCTGGCCTCGGCTGATGCTGACAGCTGTTCTTTGAGGACGTGTGACTGCAGTCGCTTGATAGTTCAGGACTGAAGTTTCCTACAGTCTACCTGAGCCTCCAATAACAAACTGGACTCCATATTAACTTAAACACA
>JAQQZS010000037.1:23805436-23830922 GCA_030068045.1 Platyallabes tihoni
TAATTATTTTGATTGTGTAAAGCTGCTTTGCGACAATGTCAATTGTTAAAAGCGCTATACAAATAAAATTGAATTGACTTATGTGAATAAATACTAGTATTATTTCTCTATATAATCCCATGCCACACTAATGGATTAGTGTTTTACCATCAAAGTTTTCTCAGTACGTCGGGAGCCATGATCAGACTGCCTCCTTTATGCTAGCCTCCCAGGAACTCCATTAACGGCCCAAACATGTAGAAACGGCTTGGAGTGAGGTCAGGACTGTACAGCAGATGTGGCAATAACTCACAGCCTATTTCCTATATAATGTGCAGTTGGTGTTGGAGAAAGATTGTGTGTACAGATCCCTTCGCATTTAAAGAGTTGAAGACAAATTATCCATCGGTTTCCAAGGATCAGAGGTTCTACTCGCTGAGTGTTACAGTGGGCTCTGAGCCACCTCGACCAGGATCGTCAATCACGGATGTACGACCTTCTTTAAAATGTTTGCAATGTTCAAATGTTTCACTGCAACTAAGAGTCTCATCACCGTATTGTGCTTGAAGTCTTCTGTAAATGTCAATCGGTTTTATGCATTAATTTATGAGAAATTTCATAAGCCTCTGTTTGACTTGAACACTCCTAATATATCGTCACAACTTATAAACTGTAAATGTTACATCCTTTCTTACCTTAAGATCTGACACCTCTGTGTAGCACTGTTCGGAGCGAGTGTGGTCAGATAACTGCACATTCCAAAAGCATGGTAACTGGTGCACAAGAACTGGATTCTGCTTTATGATTGCATTGAAAATATCCTGCACATATAAACACGCACAAAAGCTCTTTTAGAAAGGCTCGACAACATGTTTGTCGTTAACAGGGTAACAGCTTGGTCATACCACCCTGACCTGATCGGCGAGGGAAGTGGAAAGCATGCTCATTAGCTCTCTTTCTGCCGTTAACCTCCACATCTGTTCCCACCCGAGCTTCCGTAATCGCTCCAGATAGAGCAGGATCACTCCTGCAGCATTCAAGGAGAGCCAATTAAAAGCATCATTATTAGAAATTGTTCTCTTAACAGTCTTTATCCTTATAGCTTGTGCCTGCACACACACTCTCTTCACCTGTGTTGAAACCACGTCCCAGAGCAGGCCAAGGTTTGTGGTTCTTCCAGAGGTTTCCTAAGTACCAGTCACTCTGATTCTCCACGAGTCCAATCACCTGCTTTGCTGCAATGAGAAATACTTCAGGTCATCCATCTATCCTACAAATTGCATGTGGCTGATTTCATGACTGTAGTACCATTTATGTCGCACTGATATTACATACAGTATACATATATTTATGTACAGTAAAGACGGAAATATGGAAATTGTCCTTCACCACAACCTACGTGCACAACACAGTTAAATAACCTAAAAAAAACTCTTAACACCTATTTATAGCATTTATAAAGTGAATTTCAATCTCATTCCTGTCTCATTTTACCTTGAAATATAATCATTAAAGTACTTTAAAAATCTTATTATCCTTGGATTCTTGTATAATCCATTTAACAGCTCATGTCTGTACCATTCTTTTCCATGAGTCATCCTTCACAGGCATTGAAAAATGCACATTAGGACAGTATATTCAGCCATATAGGATACATGTTCAACAGGAAGATTCTTGCAGATCACAAGTAGATGAAAAAAATATATATATATATATATATATATATATATTTTATTATTTTTTTTTTTTTACTTTACTTTAAAAAATGCATAGGTGTCTGGGACAGTTTTTTTTTTGTGTAATGAATGCAAATTAAATGAATATACAGTTTAATGCATTGCTGGATGGGGCATCTCATGGGCTCTTTGCCCCCTGGGCCCCATGCACTTGGTTTACTGGTACCTTTCTCACTTGGCCAGCATTGTCTTTTTTGTAGTTTGTTCTGCATTGGCATTTCTGTGTTATTAAACTGGACAGGCTAGCCTTTAGTCTCCATGGGCATAAACAAGTTTTGGGTGCCCATGATCCTATCAGGTATTTGCTGGTGATCAATACTGTTCAGTTCACCTGGCAGTGGTCATGATGTTATGGCTGATCAGTGTACTGTACATATATGCATTTTCTATAAAGGTGTTCCCTCACTACTCATTTCATGACTACAAATGTTGCAACTTTGGTATTTCATTGATTTTGTTACACTTGCTATTGTTTGTACATCATTAATTCCGTTATTGGATGAAGTAGTGTATTTATACCATGGAAATAGTAAAAATCCACAAAGCCAGTGAAATGAAACAGGCTTTGTTTGAAGTCTAATATGGTCAATAGAGAGAGAAAATAGGGTCTCAATAGGCGAATAACACAATTTTGGACACAAAGTAGGCTTGAAAATACAGACTGTCACAGGAGCACAGACACATTCATTTCAAAATACTGTAGATGTCGATCTAAATGAGCAATATGTACGCAACAATGGAGCCCTAGATGACTTGCACAATAATCTTTCTATCAAACCAAAAAATCCAAAGTCTGGTATTTTGCTTTAATAATAGCTCTTTAGATCAGTGTTTTCAAGTACCTTCTATTCACTACTACAGGGTGGGTGAAAAGTAACTAGGCATAAAAAATTGGTAATAAAGCCTATTTCTAATAGAAATTTGTTTAAACAAATTGTACATATACTTTATCACAGCATTTTTTTTATTTAACTGCCAGGGATGGAATGCACAAGGACTTTGTTTTGGAGGAAGTCGTTTGGGACATTGCTGAGAACCTCCTGAATCTGTACCTCCAAGTCCTCCAGTATGCAAGGTTTTGTGTAGCCCCACAGGAAAAAAATTACATGAATTGAGATCTGGACGCCATTTATGAGGTCCACGTCATCCCAGCCAACATCCTGGAAAATGCTGGTCTAACTATGCACGCACAATAAGAGTAAAATGCGGTGGTGCACCAAGGGGTGCTGCTCTAGTGATACTACAAGTTCTATAGACATTAAATATTGCCTAGCTACACCCTGTATTAATTGTTCCAGAAAAGACACAATTTAAGTATTTAAACATCATCTGAGAATGCAAAGAGTTGGCAGCTTTACAATCACTCTGCATGTTAATGTTAAAAAGAATGTGATTTTGATTTAAGAAAAATGCTGGGAATTGTCATTTATTAAAAAAATTAACAATAACAATGTTCTGCTCTAAGTTGCTGTTTAAGTTCCCCAGAGGTATGTGACATAACGGCAGTGGGTCTAAGATTGTATTCCATTTTAACGACATGATGATGGCTGAGATCATAACCAACTACAGCGAGCAGTATGAAGTTGTTCTTTTCCTAAGCTACAGTACAACTTTGGATGTAAACAACGTTAGGCTCCACAACTTAATACAAATAAAATATCTTATTTTAGAACAGTGTTCAAAGCTGAGAGAATATTTCAGGAATAAAAAGCTTTAATCGCTCCAACAAATAGATCCACTGCACATTCCGGATCATTTGGACATTTATGTTAATAAAATATATGCTTCAATGTCTTTTATACTAAAAGTGGGCTGTGGTGCCAAAAGGTTTGGGAACCTCTAGTAAAAGCTATATAGATTAATTACAGTAATTACCTGTGAACTTTTTGAAGATGGCCCATAGCTCAGCAATATCCGTGGCAAAAGTGATGTCAGTATCAAGCACAATGACTTTTGAGAGGTCAGAGGGCAGCGCTTTGGTGAGAGTGAGTTTCATCAAGCCATAAATTCCTGAATAGTGTTTGTTGGGTATCCATGAAACCTCCGGCTAAATTATGAGAGAGAGAGAGAGAGAGAGAGAGAGAGAAAGCTGTTAGCATTTAGGATGTCACCAGTATAACCTTAGAACTGTTCGGTCTCTTTCCTTTAGGTTTGTACTCTCGTAATAGCATCACTGTCCACACAAGGGAGTTGTCGGTAATGCCTCTTTCATCTCACCACATACATATTTATTGATGGGAAGCTCGACAAAATGATCTGTTGGACAGGAGATAAAAGGCTGAATTGCAGAGATGGCATCCACTCAAGAGTGCAGAGTTCCTGTGTTTTTAGATGCATGTAATGATTACACTGGCTTGGAGCCAAACAACAGCACAATCAGATGTAAAAGCACACACACACACACACACACACACACGAAGAAAGAAAGAAAGAAAGAAAGTAAGAAAGAAAGAAAGAAAGAAAGAAAGAGAGACTCAATGTGATAGCACAAAGAGACACACAACCATTGAGAATGTGTACAGTATATGATGAATATGTGGGGGGATTTGATGAATATGCATCTGCGATCTTCAAACTGTCTGTATAATGTGAAAACAAAATGCGTTTTGAATGCCAGCACACATATGCCACCATGTAGTGCGACCCAACAAAACGACTTGGAAATGCCTAGTGAATAATTTAAAAGTCAATTCAGTAGCAAATGTTTTTTTTTTTTAAAGAGCCACATAATCATTTTAAACACGTGAACACAAAAAGAAAAATCCTTCGCTCTACGGTCTCTGCAGAGTGTCTATGCTGAGAACAGAAGGCCTCCCAGGGGGAGCGCCAGTGTCAGAATGCTGCAGCGTGCACAACCTGATGGCTTCCACTTACAAAAGCAGCAAGCGTCACTAGCTTTGTGCCGCCTGACTTAAAATTATGGTGTATAAACAATACTTGCACAATGCTTGCATTGTAACAAACTCCCAGCATGCTTCAGCAACAGCCCCACCTTGAGCAGTACCATTGCAGTGTTCCAGCTAGCCAAATTTCAAAATACTCCCAGCTCAATGCCAGCTAACAGAATATATTTAGCATATACTGTAATGGGTTTTTAAGCTACTCATCAACAGTCCACGTATGGTCTAAATAACTGACCATTAACTGCATCATCCTGGTTGCAATCAGAGCCTATCCTGATGCAAAGTGGGAGAATCATGCAAAGTCCATCACTGGGCAAACACATACACACACCAGTGAGCAATTTAATGTAGACAATCTGCCTGGATCGCTACACGGAGGAGCCTAGAGGAAATCCACACTATGACATGCTTATGCTACCCACAGTGCCATTGTGTCACCTGATAATATAACTATCTCATTTAAAAAAAGAGTTCCAGGTAAGCTAGGACTATCTAACTATATTCACTGCAGGCATGATTGCCTCTGGGGCTGTGGGGGAAGCTTTATTGCTGAACATTTGGTCTGAGACCTCAAGATCCCCATTCAACCATGCTCTCCTCTGTTATGGAACGTAGACCTCTGAGCTCAGGAAATATACAGTTCGAAGTCTACCCTTAGTTCTTCTCTATTGTGTATTTCCACAGCTTGTAGAAAAAGACCACAGTGGTCACATGAGTGCAGGCTTGAAACTTCTAGAGCACAGTCTCAATGTCAAGGTAAGACTGTAATTTCCAGACTGGAATTCCAGATGTGGTTCCCCTTGTCAAGCCAGGTGAGCTCTATACTTTAAATTCACCTTTACCAAATTTTATGGGTGCAAATTCAAGTATGGCTACAGTAGATAAAAAACAGAACAGGGTCCAGTACCAGTGGATTCCAAGCCACTAACTAGGATCGGGATGCCTGGTTGTTTCAAATGCAGCAAGACCACAGAATCCTAAACTACCTGAGAAGATCTTGTGAATGGGGTAAGCCTTTCAACAAAGGACACCTGGGTTTAGCAAGAACGTTACAGGTCCCTGATAATTTTGGGGGGCCTAGTTTATGTAGTCTTGTTACACTGTTCAAGCCAAGGTTTCTAGACAGTTTCCTGTAAGATTTCATCAACGGTTGATTTCATTCAGGATTTCAACCAGGTGAAATGAGCAATTAACTATTTACAATTAACTAATTAATATAATTAGTTAAACAATTAACTGATCAACTATATACCAGTAAGCTTACAAGTGGATCATGGGCACTCGAGGCTCACCCCTGCCCACAGGGACCAAAGGCCAGGGCATCTAAACCAATCCTACAGAAAAGCCAATGATGTACAAAAAGTAAATGCTGGCCATGACAGAAAGGTACCAGAACACCAAGTGCACTGCAGCCTTCTGTACACCAAACAGTTAAAGAGCCCAAGGCTGCCGACATGGCCACCAAACTCCCTAGATCCCAATCTGATAGAGCATGCATGGAATGTGCCAGACAAAAATTCCAATCCAAAGAGGCTCCACCCTGCAACCCAGAGAACTCAAAGGATTCCCTTCCAAAGTCCTGGTACCAGACACCACAGAACACACAGAGGCCCTGCAGAGACACACCCCAAGGGTCCAGAGTTGCCCTATTGGCACAAGGGGAATTTAAAACCTTGGTGGTTATAATATTAATGTTTATAATGTTCAGTGTTTACTTGAAATTCCAGACACTATAATGTTAATATAACAACACCTAGTTTTGATAAGTTTCTTCTGAGGAAAGAAACTGAACCACTCTGCTCTGAAAACACATTTCAGTTGATAAATAACTATATTCTCAAAATGTAAAAATGTGTTCATTTGAAAAATCCAAGAACACATACAATCCATATTTAAATGCATATTTAATATAATGGATTAAAGTCACAGCTTCAGCAACAATATACAGCCTACTCATAGGAATTATGAATATACAGTAGACATAAAGAATAAATTATATATTTTGAAATTTAAAGTATATTTTATTACTGCATTGCCATAAAATCTGAATAGATACCATGAGTCAATCCACTGGTAGGTGGCAAAGAGTACACAATAGCTGATGATTTACTGTCCTGGCGAGTTCTGCTATTTGGTTCTGAGATGGTGAAGTTCTGAACAATAGATGAGAGGGGCTTTTGCGAGTTTTACCTTCAGTTCATCAGCGTCATAAAAGCTGACTTGCACCGACGGCACCATCCACGACTGGAACAATGTGCTGAGGATCTGATTGGCCACCGTGTCTGTTATGAAGTGAAAATGCAAAGGATTTCTCCTGGAGGCAAAAAGAAGAAAATGGTGATAAAAATGAAAAGCATATTCAGTTGGTACCATAATTTGAATCAGTGTTAAATCATGTATTGTTTACACAATTAGAATATGACTGTATACTAGAGAAAAATCGATTCAGTGATGTATCATGATTCTTATGTATGACAATTCATGTATTGCCAAACTGACTTATATTTGAACAAAAATAAATTTTGTAATATTTATTTTTAACTTTTAGATGTTTGCATTTGAAGTGGTAAAAAGTCGCAGTCCATCAATAATCTTGCAAATGGTGTGCTTTAAACTAGTCACCCATTGGCACACATTGGTTGTGGTAGGACCAAATTATTCGCAAAATTTGTTAAGAATTGTAGCAAAATCTGAAAAAAACTTTGTGGATGCCATAAAATCACACCCATATTATTTCTGAAAATCTCATTCTATATTAAGTCCCAGTTTCATTCCAGTTTATCTTAATGGTGGTGTCAAATAAGTTCATCCAATCCAACCAGCAAAATACTGTATGTCTTCATACAGCTTATGTAGGAACATGTCTGGGCCATTTAGGTCCACTGAAGGGAAATTACGAAGCACCAACATATACAGTATTGTAAATACATCCTCTACAATTGTTTGCTTCCAACTTTTTGGCAACAGTTCAGTCTCCTAAGGCCTGGATTCTACTGTTGTACACACCGCATTTTCTACTCACTGTTTGTTGTTTATTAGCACCTGCTAACTATGAACTTAATCAATGCCTTTTTCTGTAGAAAGAATTACACTTAACGGTATATATGAGGATGCTACAAGGAATTATAGCCAGTGTAGTAAAGAAAATGTCATGTCTTCATATGAGAATATTCAGGTTCTCAAGAGGTTCTCAATTAAAATTAATTGAATTGGGTGTTCCGTGTTTACCTATGGAATAAGATGGACTTGACCAGGGTGACCACGTCTCGGCTGGCGTTGTGACCCGCACACACACAAGCCACGTGAATCAACTGTATTCACACAAGCAGAAATTTAATTATTACGATATTAAATATGAAGTACAGGCAAAATGCAAGAGAGAGTAAGGACATCATGTACATGAAAGAGATAAACCTGTGTGTTTATTTCAGTTTTTCTTAACATCATATTTTTCTAATTTGTATAGTTAAATAAAGCCTAATAATGCATGCAGTTCTATAGTTAAGCCTATAATTAAGCCATCATTGAAACACTAAGACATACAGCATGATGCCTTAGTGCTCCGATGATAATTACGCTACTTCATGCACATTTTAGAATCTAAACTATATCTCCCCTGAAGCTTTACTGGCAGTTTACATCTGCCATTATGCATCTCTATATAAACAACCCACATCCCCCATGATGCTACAGTGTTCCTTTGATTTAAACTCCAAAACAGCTTAACCAGTGGGGCCAATCCTCTTACCTCACACTTCTCTGCAGTAGGTGAGCGGACACACTCGCTGTGATTGGCCCGTTCCTCTGCTGTGTTCTCCACATCCTCTGCTCCCGTATCAGCTGATGCCACCCACTGCTGGTTGCCATAGTTACCTTCAGTCTGTCCCTGGGATTGACTAAGCTGGAGGCGGATCTGCCGGTTCTCTTCCTCCACCTGTCGAACCCGGGACGCGAGAACCTCCCGCTCGAGGAACCGCGCCTCCGTGGACTCCAGAAGACATGGAGCGAGGAGCAAGGAGCGGCCATCTGCTATCACATGACCAGATTTCAAGTTTAAAGACTTTCTTAACAGTGTTTAGTAATGTTAAATTAGGATACTGATGATGGACCATTGCTTAGAAAAAAAAAAACAATTTAGTCCTATTTGATAGCTACGTAGCTTTATCATATATTTAAGAGTTCTAACAAACAGCACATGGTTGTAAAATCCTCTACTGTAGTGCATGCCTTCAACTAAATTACAAGAAGAATATGGGTGAACCTGTCAAAGTGAGAAAACTGGGGTGGAATCCCAAGGACTGTACTTGAGTAGGAGTTGTTGAATAATAGGAGGAAAAGATTCAGACATGGTTCTAATCAAAATCAAAACTGACCTTTAATAGGTAGGAAAAAATCACAACCTTGTTCCACACAATGGAAAGAGCAACAAATAATGTTTGAAGGCTATGAATCGTGTTTGCTTATCAAAAGATCTTCCACAAAATGCTCTTGGTTAGGACTTGTTGAACAGTATGAATTTAACAGGGAGGTAGTAGGTGAAGAAGCTGTAACACTAGTGGAAAATGAAAGAGGTGGTAATTTATACTGTAGGACGTTAACTAGGTGCTTCAGGCTTCATGGTCTTTCTCCCACACCGGAGTTATTTCATAACATTTCACTTTTGACAAATTTCTCTCCACTGTGGAAATGGAGTGTATCCTGGTAACACTAGGCACACTGTGGGAGAATTCATGCCTGATAGGATGTGAATCTATTGATTCGCACCATACACACATTCAAACACCCATTCATCCAAGAGGCAAATTAGAGTAGCTAATCCAAATACCAGCATGTTTTTGGATGGCAGGAGGAAACCAGAGAACCCAAAAGGAAACCCACACAAACACAAAGAGAACATGAAAAATTCCCTCCAGAGTGTAGCCTGAGTTCAGGATTAAATCAAGGACCTTGGAGCTATGAGACAGCAATGATTTCCACTGGCACACATGCCACCTTCAAACCTCCCAGTATAAAAAAAATAATAAATAAATTAAGAGTACTAAATTTCTAAACTATATGTTTACTTGACACAGATTAACTTCAAGACAGATGACTTTCTTTCTTGATTTATTGATAAGCTGCAATTTGGTCTTATATTTAAGAGAGAAATGCCAGAGAGGGAATGACTTGTTATAGCTGCTATAACATAAAAGAACTGTTAGAACTGTATTAAAGTAAAAATCATATATCTGACATTGATTTTACTCCTAAAACAGCATAAAATTGTGTTTTAATTCTTACGTGTTAATTATATATTTACATAATATCACATGATGAGAGGGAGTGCTGTCATACCAAATATCAGCATGGCTGGGGTGTCTTTGATACTTGCTTTTATACAACAGCTCCACAAACACAATTTTTATTAACAGATTTTGATTTGTTTATTGTTTAATCAGTTACTTTGTTCTGCCAGCACATATCCAACTGTGAACAAAACAACACAAACTCGAATGACTTATTTTTATGACTTAATTTATTGCTAATTAATGAGGAGACAAAGTGCTAAGATGACATAATATTATCACGTGTTTTCTTTCGCAAAGAGTTGTTTTGTCTTTCTAGTTCTATGGATCGTATTCAGCACCGCTTTCACCATCTGATAGGCTGCTGGGTCATGGTGTAGTTAAAGATTGTTAGACCATCTGTAATGCAAAGAGCTACATATTGATAAACATTCCAGTGCTGTTATACTCTATATTGGCACTCATTAAATGCCTATTATCCAATCAATTATGGTTGTATAATTAATACCAGCACTTGCAAATTGATATGTAAGGATAGTTTTGGACTTGCATATTTGTTAATATTTAATCATATTTCTCATATTAAATCACATTCGTCCTGTTAGGCATTTTAAAATCGGATTTTCTGGTTTTGAATGTAAAATATTTTATGAATGATTTTAAAATATATTGGTTCAATGCTGGCACTTGGTAGCATTTTCTGTCACTCTCTCTATCTCATCGATGAAGTGCCTGAGGTTCAGAGGGGAATATTCATCACCATTTTGATTCTAATAAAAGTTATATAAACAAGCTCTGGCTTTTCATCAGTAGGATAATGCATCACCAGCGCAAAGACTCTTCTGGATTGCTGGCCCATTAAGCAGACGAATCTGAACTGCACCTTATGCTAATGACTTTAATGAATTTAGCACTTATATCCAGATTAACAGTAGAACACTAAATGAACGCTTCTTTTCTTTTCCATCCATAAAGACAAGTCAGGCCTTCTTCCCATCACTCAGGCATAATAGTCTTCATTTATCCACTTTCAAAACAATTACTGTATGATGCTGACAACTTATTTATTTCTCTATGTTGGTTTGTTTGATGAACTTTTTTTCTCTCCTGACTGCCTCCGTTAATACCCAGTTCACAAAGGGAAGGATTTTCCTTTATAGAATTTCTTAGTTTCGTTTTTTTTCCCCTTGTTGAAATCTAAAAAGAGAAACTGGACTAATGTGCACAAGTTATTTTACACTAGTTTTTTTTCTCACAAACTATTGGACAACACCTAGTACTTTGTAGTACACATTTATATGGCATGCCACTTTAAGGCGCTTTTAGAGAGTTATAAAAATTCATGTAAATTCTGTAGTTGAGCATATTCAAATAATTTGCCTGCTATGTGGGCTTCATGAATAAGAATGATGATTTCATATATTACTAGACAGGCAAAATTTAATCAGCTGCTGTCTTAACTTTTGTGAGGAGGTGTACTTATGCTGTCCACATCTTTTAAACTATGAATGAAATCCTTCATCCATTTTCATTAAACATATTATAGAGCCTCATTCCTGTACAGGTCCTTATTCATGATCAAACTTCAGCATTAATTTAATGTACATTTAGGACACTTTTCTGAAGCACTTTTTCTATCTTTTACAACATCCTCATTCATGACCAAGTGTCATGAATATGCTGTTAATATAAGCAATTAACAAGTAAACAATTACAGACACATAGAAAGTGCAATCAACTCATAATGACAATTAATTATTGCTGTTGATGAGATGCAAAAACAAAGTTGCATAAAATCTATTAATATCTTATATGTTGTGATTTGTGCCTTTCACACACTGATCAGCCATAACATTATGGCCACCCGTCTAATATTGATTAGTAATAGTGATTAGTGTGTTCTAACACCTTTCTATTGGAACCAGCATTAACCTTTTTTTCAATTTGAGCTATTGTAGCTCTTCTATTGGATCGGACTACATCGGACTATACATACCTGCCTTCATATGCATCAGTAAGCCTTGGTCACCCATGACTCTGTCACTAGTTCAGTGGATTTACTTCCTTGGATCACGTTTGGTATGTCCTGACCACTGCAGCCTGGGAACATCCCATAAGAGCTGCAGTTTTTGGAGCTCTGACCCAGTCGTCTAGCCATCTGCAAAAGCTTACTGATGCACATGGGAAGTGAAGGCTGGCCCATGTAGTCCGATCCACTAGAAATGCTAGTGTAGATCAAATTGATGCTGGTTGTGATAGAAAAGTCTCAAAACAAACAGTGCATCACTGTTAGGATGGAAAAATGAGAGAACTACTCAATCTTAAAATAAATTCTCCAACATTGCTTTCTAAAATAGTTATCCTATGAATGTGTCTTTTATAAAGGCATTATGTAGGTACCCTTTAAACAAAATGTCACAAACTATACAGTATATGTAAACTTTTTGGATTTGTGAATGTAAGCATTAATGTAGCTTGTACCCATTGCACTTAACTTGGGTAACAAGCCAAATATGCTCAAATGAGTCAGAACCAAATAATTCAGTTTAATAGACTGATAATATTAGTTTCACCCCTTTAATTTGTTATCATCAGTGTCGATATGGCTACCTTCTCTGTACACATTCAAAAGAGATGCAACTAAAATAAAATAAAATAAAATAAAATAATAATAATAACAACAACAACAACTATTATTGTTATTATAATTAATAGCTGGAGCCTGTCCCAGCAGACTTAGGGTATGAGGCGACGTACACCCAGGATGGGATGCAGAACCATAGCAGGGGATCTATTTTTTTTTTATTTAATTATTTTCTTTACTTATTTTCCAAAATTATGATTCTAAAGTTTTCACTTCTCTGTGCATGACAGGTGGCTCCAGGTCCACAGATGAAATGATGTTAGTATCTTTTAAGGTTGTTGAGGTTGGGGAAAAAAACAGTTTTTGTAATATTTTGTAATTAAGCGTTGTTCATTCACTGGATATGGAGTAAAAGTTTCAGTACTGAAAAAGCTTGTTAAACATGGGCAAGACAACAGGCAAAATGAAAACTCTGTTAAACTTTAAAGGCACTGCTTTCTGTGTACAGTATACATGACGTGTGTAAGTAGCCCAATGCTACACCGTAATACCATTAGTCTTACTTAGTGCACATTTTGATCAGGTACCAAAAACTATACACCTGCAACCGGCCCAGTGGTGTGTAGAAAAAGCAAAGTCGCAGCTTTTCAGTTCCAAAAGTTCACACAGCATTTAATGCCAAGGTCTATGTGTGTGTATAATATCGTGCAACCAGGGATCTGACCTCACCTCTGTATTTAATCAAAGCGTTTAAGTGTTTATGTTGTGCTCATTCTGTACACAATGGGAGAAGACCTCTTTGCTCAGATACAACCTGTGAACCAAGCCTTGACCGATTCAAACCTGCTGTAAAGATTCTAGCTCGAAGCTGTCTGAGATCTGAAACACAAACCTGGCTTCGACACATGATGTGTGCATTTACATATATTTTTCTTTTGTCTGAATGAAAATGCTAAGAGTCAGACAGACAAGCTGAGAAAAAAAAGTGAGGGAAGACAGACAGAGAAAGGAGGAGGAGATGTTAGTTTTTGAACCTTAATTATGAAAAAAAATGCATGAGTCTTTCCAAGGAAGACATGTGCGCACTGAACGTGCTGCTTCTGAAAATTAAATACCTCCTGGACATCTATGTTCCCTAATGAAGGTTCTGTGTAGGTTTAGTCAAATTCTCAGGAAATTTTAAGAAAGAGTTGCAGATATAGGAAAAGTGAGACGATGACGGATGATGGATGACGGCAATGCCAAAAGATGTATAGTGAATCTATACATGAAGTAGCCTATGCTTCGGCAGCACAATGGAATAGCTAGTGCACAACTACAGTATTAAACATCGACTGTACCAGCCAGCAGTCCACAACACTACCTTCATTAGTTATACATAACCTGTAGAATATAGCAACCGCACCCTACACTGCTTATTATTGAGGAGTTCCGTGGGTTAGTCTGATCAGAGTGGCATCGTAGCAAAAGTTCTTCTTATGAACATACATTCAGCTTTTTGCAAAAAAAAAGGACATGCCACCTTGTGGTGTTACTTGTTATTACCATGTAGCCACATTACTACACCTCTGATGTTCATAATATATTTGATTATTTGTTGGTATTGTATGAAAGATAAACAATTAGTGCACATCTTTTTTTTTTTTTTGAGTGGGGTGGGGGGGGGTATTTTGCTCCATCCACATGCCATCCGGCACATTGGGAAACGGTCACTCCCCACCCCATCAATGATCAAATGTAATTCACACACTACATGCAATTTGGGATCGCCAATTGCAAATACCCTGCATGTCTTTTGATTGTGGGAGGAAACATGCAACCTCCATGCACTCAGACCAGAGGTGGGAATCAAACCTCGACCCTGGAGGTGCAAGGTGACAGTGCTAACCATGAAGACAATGAACCACCATACTACCAGTACACATCTATTCTATGCTTTCTTTAAAAAAGTATATGTGTAAGTTTGGTCAAATTCCCATGAATTATTTTGAAGGACTAATATTTGATACTTACTAATATAAGCAATATTTAGCCTTCCTCCTATATGGAAAATCAAATAGCCAGTGCATATCTGTGCTTCCTAATAATTATTCCCTGATGGTTTGATGAAAATCCTATGAATGGTTCAGGAAGAAAAAAGTGTGACGACTATGGACCAGGGATGGTGATGACGCTGACACTGACTATGACACTGTTGATGCGAGAATATGGATAGTGGACATTGGGATTGTATTTTGAAATCTTACATTTTTTAAGTATTTTAGAAAAACAAAACAAACACACGGACAAATAAAAGAAAAAAAAATAGAGAAACTTAATCATTTTATCATCAGGACTGACACTGACTAGGAAATTCATGCTGTGGATTTTCATTTTCATGTTTTACTTCTAATCCACTGCTAATACCTACTACTATTAATACATACTACTACTACTACTACTACTACTAATAATAATAATAATAATAGTAATAATAATTATTATTATTAATAATAATAATAATAATAATAAGAAGAAGACGACTCTTCTGGTCTTCTAGTACTACTACTACTACCACTACTACTACTGGTACTACTGATAATAATCCCACTCACTCTCCAGGCTGCCTGCCAGCAGGTAGAGCCACGTGAGCAGGATAATGAAGCTCAGAGACGCCAGCAGCAGCTTTAGCCTCCCTCGGCACGGGCAGTGCATCATGGGATGGCGGCAGGTGGAGGAACAGGGGGAGGATGGGCTTCACGTGGGACTCGGCCTCACACTGCTTCCCTGCAGCATCCTCTCATCTGGAGATGGGAAAGACACACAGCTTACTGTAAAACCTGTTGAGCACTTAAGTGACTCAAAGACAATAATTTAATGGAAGGAAAATTCCGAGTCAAGGCGAAAGCCTGAGTCCATAACCAGGAAATGTTACTTCATATTTTATCAGTTGGTAATAATAGAATCATTTATGAATAAAAAAAAATTGTAATATTAACTAATTAGTAGTGCTGTCAATCGATTAAAGATTTTAATCTAGTTATTCAAAGTCATAGACTCAGACTTACTTGTATTATAACCATGCAATTTTGGAATAAAGAAATGCATAACAAACTGCCTAGAGAAAACATTATGCATTTTAGATGCAATTGCGTTACATTAACATGTAACAAATGTTAAATTAAAATTTTCTCTTGCAGCCGCAGTCATATTGTGAGCGCTGTCTGTTCCTATAGTGGTGACATATGCTTTGGCAAAAATATATTTCTTGTGTTTTTAACACACCCAGAGTGAATAGGTGCAGTTGCCAATTGTCATCAATTAGATGTGCTGTTACACCGAGGTAGTTATGGTTACTTACTGATCTCCAGTGGTCTCCAGTAAGTGCAATAACAGTAGCTTCTACCAACTGCTTCACTTTCACAGAATTTTTTCAGTGTCTTACATTTAACGTAATCTTATAAAAATAGCTCCCCTTGAAGGTAGCTCAAGCACACAACTTTGTTGATGAGACTTGCTGTTCAGCACACCTGGTGATGTTTCCTCAGTCACCTTATTTTCTGCGCTAAATGTGTCATTATTACACACACAGCAGGGTAACCATGCTGCGATTATGGGAAGCAATTAGGGTCAAACTTGATTAATTTGCATTAAAACATACTATTGTGCAGAATTTCCAGATTAATTACATGCGATAACACGTTAATATTGACAGACTTACTAATTAGTCAAAATTGGTATAATATGAAATACAGAATTGAGCTATATTGAGTGGATTTTATATTGTAGTAGGCATTAAGAAACCATAACAGTTAACACTGGGGGTTATGAATGAATATTTTAGCATTTGAATAAAATATGTTGCATATGAACGAGATAGTCATTTCCATTTAACATAATAATTAAGGATATTTTAATTATTTTAATAGTTAATGTCAATTATTGCAACTAATTATTAGGGACGGGTTTCAACAGGAAACACCCAATACAATATTAGCGCAATATCACTACCTGATCCAATACGTACTGCGATTCTATTAGTTTCACGATTTTATAAATGTTGCAAACAAGATGCTGTGCTGCCTGCCAATGTGTGGACAATTCAGCACACACAACGCCTGTAGGATTATTGAGGAATGGCTACATTGTACCACCTCAAATGCATACTGTACATACAGTATACCGTATAAATAAACGATTAAAAAATAATAATTCTGGAGTCAGTGTGGTGACATGTGAATTGCCACAAAAGAGAATTGCAATACATAACTGTCTAATTACAATCTAAGTATCTAATCTCTATTACTTGGGATTTTTTTAATCACTCAAGTATATATTTTTTTAATGGATGATGGAAAAAAAAACACAGCTTACTAGTCAACTTTGTTGGCTTTCATTTTCATTTAATTTTCTATTTTCTTGCCATACTCTACGATAGTAAATATATGAATTTATCCATACTATTATTTTCAAAAACGAACAATAAAAATGCGTCCTTGATTTTAATGTTTACTTCTTTTTGTTTCCTTGCTAATCTATTCTCTTGGTTGAATATTTACTCTGGAAACATTTTCCGTATCATATCATGTAAACGAAAATGATCAAAATTAAATCACAATATGCAGATATAACTTCAGGGGGATTGAAATAACTTCTATTATTTTTTTCCTCAAATAATATGAAATGATACAAAACTCTCTATAGGCCTATACGGTACATGCTTTGGTGAAGTATTTAAAAAAAATTACCTGTTACATTTCTTTCCCACAAACATAAAAGTTTGATTTACTCTATTTTTTGCAACATAAAGCTTTATTTGTCTTACTCTTCCCACCTCAACACTCCACATTACCCAAGCAGCTGCTCATAAGTACACACTATGTGCCTCTTTTCAGCCAACTCTTTCCAGCCTGCTGTCCCTTCCATGTGCCCTTACAACAAATTGGCCACTGCTTCATCGTTACCCTTTCCTGTCTCCTAACAACGTGGACATCATTATACGCAAGTGAGTACTAGCCAGAATACAAATTAAAAGTTTTCATTTCTCATACATATGACTTTTTTTTTTTATTTAGCCTAATGAAGTGAGAATTTAAAGTAAGCCCAAGCTTAATAAAGCATGTGTTTTTTTTTTATTATTTAATCCTCATCCTTAATTATAGACACAGACAGGCCAATGTTCTCACTGTGCAGTGGTTCTGACACATTGTTTTCGAAATATGTTATGAATTTAAAATCTTTACAATGTGAGCTTAATACTCTCATCAACAAAAGCAGACATCGCCAGACAGTTTGGAGTTGCTGGGAATACCCATTCCAGGCTATGGAACAGATTACGAACATCTGGTCACATTGCTGATTGAACTAAGTCTGGAAGGCCAAGATGGACATCACCAAGACAAGAGGGACTAATTCGATGGCACAAATTGAGAAATTGTCCAGAAAATACTGGCATTATTGCTGCTGGTATTACACACGATAGGTCATAGGACTATTCAACAACGTTTGGCTGCAACTGGACTTAGTAGACTGGCATAGATCATAGAATAAAATCAAACATGCTTATTTTCTTGACAGCAATAAATTTTGTAAGAAATATGTGCACCAATTTTTTTGTCCATGAGTATCCATTGAAGGTAAGCAGCAATTGCACTTATCTCAGCCAGAGTCTTCTAATGGCCAAGAAGCTCATTAGTATGCATAACATTGCACCAGGTGTTCCCCATGCCCGCAGGTTAAATCGGTCATAGCAATCCATGCTCACTCAGTGCACGACATGAACGCATGCCTGCCTGGCCCGGGGAAAATAAGCTCTGTGGACTGCGGAATATCTCTTGCAGTTGTTCAATGTAAAGTCAATTTTTCTACTTTGAAACCAGTTACTATTAGACTACACCAGTCGTCTGTTGCCCAATTAGAGGCTCTGTTGCTGGCTTGTTGATTTGGCATCTCTGAGCTCAAATGCTTAAACAGGACGTGACTGTAAAATGTGAGTGAAATATGCTACTATAATGTTAACAAAAACATATATTCTGTCCATCCCAGGACTCTTATTTAAAATTTGTTCATAATGAACACATTTGATCTATAGCTGCATTAATATCATTTGATTTCATACAGAATGAATACATGCTTTCTGGTACATCCTGATATCGATACCAGATCCGGCTCAAACTGTTCTCCCTGTGGGTGTAAAATGTGAATCATAGCTTAGAAACACTTTGATATGCAGCTACATGTTACAAAATCATGACATCTTTAAAGATTATGTGGTATATCATGTTTTTCGTTAATTATTTGTACCTTATAGCACTTATCATAATTAGGAAGATGGGATCAAAACACAAGGTCAGCCATGACACATTGCCCCTGGAGCAGATAGGGTTAAGGGCCTTGCTCAAGGTCTCAACAGTGACAACATGGCAGTTCTGGGGCTTGAACCACCATCCTTCCGATCAGTAGGCCAGTAACACACAGTCTTTACCAATTGTATGTGCATTAGTTATCTGGTTTGCCTTGGACAAGATCAGGTTTTTCCACTTTGGAAACAGCTGCTTTATTGTCTCCAATGCAACAGAGTCTCTCATTATCAAGGACAATAGGGACTGATCATTTGACTGGCATCATTAATCAGGAAATGTATGCAAATCATGGTCGACTCATGTCATCTGTTGATGAATGTGGCAATGTATACTAGGATTAAGCCATGTAGTATCACTTGATAGCGGATGTTGGTACGCTGCATCTTACAATGAGAGTATGAGTAAAATGAACTGATAATGGTTATCAGCATTAATACAGATGCATTCCCTATACCGGAATGCCTTAATGCATTCATCATCTCACTATTCCATTTCATGACTCAGTAAAACGTTGAATAGGAAAGAAGGATGTACACAGACAAGTCATTCCTGTGAACGATCAGCGAGTGAAACATCTGATCCTAGAAAATCAATGGCTAACTTGTCGTAGCCTCTGTACACACAATCATTCACAAACACCACCTACACACTACAGGAACATAGCTTGGAGTTATTGCCACATCCCGGTACAGTCCTGACCTCACTCCCAGCCATTTACACATGATCGGACCTTTGAAGGAGTTCCTGGGAGGCCAGTGTTTCAGATGTGAAGCAGGCAGTCCGATCATGGCTCCGGCATACTGGGAAATCTTTCTACCTCTATGGCACTTGTGAACCTTTATTATACACTGCATTAGTGCGGCAGGGGAATATATAAAGAAATAAGTAAAAGTAGTTTTTACTGTGTGTTCTGTTATTCTGAACAGTCAAAAGTCCTGGCTTGACTTGAACGCACTTGTACTTATTAGAGCATCTTCTGATAATTTTTCGAGGCTTTTTCCTTCTATCGTCTCAGGGAGCTATCACTTGGGATCTAAATCTATATTTAGATGTCTATAAAGTTTCTCTGTGACAATTATGTTAAAAGCACTATACAAATAAAATCGAATGAAATATATGAGCGAAGTTGAATCATAAAATCTAATACAAATGCAGGTTGTAAACATGAGGTGCGTTCGTGGTGGTTGAGAGCAATTCCTATTTACATCTAACCCCTGGATTTCACGATGATGGTAAAAGCTCAGGCGCAGACACTTGTTCCAATGTGAAACGTTGAATGGCCTGGATCAAACAGAACACTGTTAAACAGCGAAAACAAAGCAGCAGGGTAAAGCTCAATTAAAGATGTAGATACATCATGCCACGTGGCTCTTAATTAAAGATCGAAGTGGGAGACTCTCTATCACTCCAGCACAGACAGATTAACAAAGGAGGGACAGGGAGATGGAGCAACGGAGAGGCAGATGCTGCCCCTGATTTTATTACCTTAATTAATCATGCTTCACTTTAATTAGACACTCGCCTGTAGGCAACAATATTAGATGCTGCCAATAACAGAAAACAAGTTTATTAAAAGCAAGACACTGCTCTAAGAGAAGACGGATACAGCAGACCAAGGGTTATTAAGTTTAAGTCCATGGGGACCCGATGGACGCTGTTGCAGGTGCTGAGTGAGCAACGGGGTTTATGTTTCTTAATACGTGCCTGAGAGATCGGCTCTGTGCTTGTGACCTGAAATCCCAAGACTCTCACTGCTGAGCTCTTAAGTCAGACCCTTGACCCTTAAATCCTCAGTTCCAAGCTTCCACTGCATTAATAACACAAGCTAAATAATTAACCACAGTGATCCCAGAACATGCCTTCATAAGTGCAATATTCTTCATAGAGAGAGAGGTATTTGTATTTTTGCTCTCTTGGAGATTACACTAAAAAATTTGCACTTCTATTCAGAAATTTCAGTGTGTTTATATAACACTCTCCCATGGTAGAACTTCAGTTTTTTTTTTTCTTCCAGGATTTCCCTAAAAAGTAAATTTTCCTGTAACACTCTGATGATTTACATTTTTCATATTAGGCATGGTTCCAAGTGCAACAAGGAACACTTTAATGTAGATTTCTTTTAGGTTCGTCTCATACGTTTCTGCTTGTTATGCCAATGGACTTTGTCCCCCCCCCCTCCCCCCGTCTCTGTTCTTTCGATAAAGCGTTATGCAATTGTGCCAATGCATTTAATTACTTCATCTGTTCATGCCTCATTATATCTGTCCCTCACTGCGAGGTCTTCTTGTGCAGCTGAATCATTAAGTCTGTTCCACTTGTGTATTTCCTGGTTTTGACCCTTGTTTGTGTTGTTTTTGGCACTGATCATAGATTATCCTTTCTCTCTCTTGCTTGCTTTTCTCGCAGTCTGTCAGGGTTTAATAACTGTTTTTTTCATTAACAGGACAATTCCTGTCATGAATGTTAAACAAACAACTCCTTATAGAAAGATCTATCTGTTATTTTAGGCCTTTAATTGTCTGAGCACCCATTATTGTAAATTATTGAAAGAGCAAATTGTACTGCAAGTTTTTATTAATATGAAAGATAAATAATGTCCTCTTATCGTCTATACTGCGTAATCCTGTATACAGGGTTGCAGGGGCCTGGAGTCTATCCCGGGAATCTTTGGTCACAAGGCGGGGTACACCCTGGACAGGGTGCCAATCTATCACAAGGCACACATGCATACACACACACATGCTCTATAGGCAATTAGGGAATGCCAATCAGCCTATTCTGCATATTTTGGACTGTGGGAGGAAACCCACCAAGCATGGGGAGAACATGCAAACTCCACGCACACATAGACAGAAATTGAACCTGGACCCTGGAAGTGTCACCAAAAGACGAATAATCTCAATAAAACAAATTTAGTTGGGTGGTTTTCTTTCAAACTAAGAAGTGAGTTGGCTTCAAAGATTAAAATTCTATTGCAGATGAATTTCAAGTTTCTTTGTAATTTTAAGTTTTCCTATTTTTTTTACGGTGTTTCATGACTTAGCAATCATTATAGAAATGTTGCGCAGTAATCTTAAATTGCTTTTACAGTAGAAGAACTTTAATTTGAGGTAAGGCTGCACGATATGATTGAAAAAAAAATCACATTTCGTAAATTTTGACACATATTGCAATTATGATTTAAACTATTGTATGAAACTATTACGTTTCCCCCTAAAAAATTCCATCCATTTGCAGTTAGACAATTGCACGGGTCCATGTTGCAAATTACTTATGCAATTAATTCTGCAGCACATATCTTAAACATTACCATATAAAGATATATTCACGGCTTTGCACGTACAGTAGGACATTTTAGCTGATGAACATCCACATTAAGACTATATGCAAAATAAGGAAAGGAGATCCGGCTCAGAGAAGATTTACCCAGACAATTATTGGCATATTATTAGTCATTTCAGTGAAATATGAAAAATCAGAGTAGAATGAAAACGAATATTTTAATTTCATCTAATTTCTGTAGACTTATAGTATGGATTAGCACTGTTATATTGGTGTTTTATTAGTTTAAGGGTTAATATCACTATGAATTGCCTTGGGTGTCCTGATGTAATCAGTGACATTAAATCCAATCATTTTGTCTTTCTTCAATGGATGATTAAGCAACGTCTGTAAGTACATTGTGTTTATAGTTTGATGTTGTCAAGCTTAACATGTCCACATCGTCATAGCAAAATATTGTTCATTCATTCATCGTCTGCTGTATACCGATTATCCTGTATAAAGGGTCACGCGGTGCCGGGAGCCTAGGGTTAGAGTCTTTGGGCACAAGGCGGGATACATGTTGGACAGGGTGCCAATCCATTGCAGGACACATACAATACACACACACACACACACGCATTTATATACTACGGGCAATTAGGGAACACCAATTAGCCTAATCTGCATGTATTTGGACGGTGGAAGGAAATTGGAGGAAACTCGAAACCTGGAGGTGCAAGGTGACAGTGCTAACCCCTAAGCACAAGGATGGTCATATTTTGCAATTTGCTCGTCCATTAGAAACTTGCATTTTATTTTTAAAAAGTACTGTCAACTAACAGTTGCACTAAAAGTAACTCAAAGTACTAACAGTCTAATGTATACTCTTACATCGTCTATACCGATTTATCAGATATGCAGGGTCAGAGGTAAGGGAGGGGGGGGTATTATACTTAGGACCTGAGGCGAGGTACACCCTGGATGGGGTGCCAATCCATTGGTGGAGGTGCAAGGTAACAGTGCTAACCTCAGAGCCACCATGCCACCCATAAAGTCTACTTAATAAATTGTGAATTTATTCTACTTAATTGTGAATTTATTTTACTTAATTGTGAAGTCTAAAAGGTGATATTGTGACCCAGTTCACTGTGTTGTGTCACTGCATCTTTTTACCGCACTACAGGTGCTACAGAGGTGTGTATAATACTGCCTTCTTCCTGGCTGTTTTATTCCTTCCTTTTTACCTGGGTGTTTATTCACAGTGCCTCTCAAGGCCTTTCTCTAGTCACATGTCGTCCAAACAAACATTCCCACAAAGAGTTAGCGATGCAGTCACTTTCTTAAACCTCAGGGAGAGGCACAAGAAGAGTGTTAAAGCAAAGGAAATAAGGAGTTTGTGCTTACATCGCTCTGGTGACCTTGGAAGGGAACGGAAAAAAATTTTCTTCAAGCATAACCAAGTTTTTCTATGAAGCACAACTTCAGGGAAAAATACTCCAAATTCTGTAATGAAATATAATTCCAAGCGATTTAACATAAGCTGACTGAGGCGGACGACCCTGAAAACAAAGAGGAATAATAAAAAAGAAATTCAGATAGTCACACATAGTAGAAATAAATCAAATAAATGCACTAAAAGGAGAATAAGAAAAAAAAAGGCTAATGGGAAGATGATTGGGAGCACACACACTCTCGCATATCACTGATCCGCTAAATCATCCCTGATAAACCATTTCCACATGAGGTACAGGAACAAACACATTGTTTTGGTTATTTCCGTGTGAATTTGGTCGATTTTTTAAAACGCTATAAATTTTAAAAACAATGTTGTCCCGGAGGTGGACGTCTTTCCCAATATCTATACTATGTTCCAATGCTGATCCAACGTTA
The DNA here is from genome assembly GCA_030068045.1 of Platyallabes tihoni. NCBI lineage: Eukaryota > Metazoa > Chordata > Actinopteri > Siluriformes > Clariidae > Platyallabes > Platyallabes tihoni. The sequence goes on from JAQQZS010000037.1 coordinate 23,829,419, forward strand.
GGGTCCCTGCTGGGGTGTTGGTGTTGAATGGCACCAAATTTGAACAAGGGAAAAATTGTTTTGCCGCATACAACAAATTAATTACTATACAAAAGATTGTTAAAAATAATGAGAAAAGCAATCGAAAAACTTTGGTTTACAGCATAATCAGCCTTTCTTCTACCAGTTTCAGTTTCACTTAGTCACCGTGCATTCCATTTTGCTTAAAATAAGTTCTAGAGAAACATGTCACTTATGGTTTATACCGATTTATTCTGTATACAGGTTGCGGGGGGGCCTGGAACATCTCCCAGAAGACATAGGGCACAAACCTGTGTACACCCTGGACAGGGTGCCAATTCATCGCAGGGCAAACACACTACAGGCAATTTGGGAACACCAATTGGCCTAATCTGCATGTCTTTGAACTGTAGAAGGAAACCGGAGTACCCGGAGGAAACCCACCAAGCACAAAAAGAATATGCAAACTCGATTCCCAAGGTGGGGAGTTGAACCCGGAACCTGGTGCTGCATGGCAACAGTGCTAACCACTACACCAACGTGGTGCCTAAGAAGGATAAGTAAGTAATGTTTTTCAAATTAAACATTTTGTTATAGACAACCTTGTATGTAAAAATGAGCAAAGATCCAAAGGTAGTGTTTATTTTGCTGTTAAACTGTTCACATTTACTCTGTCCACAAATTACACTAGAAATGCATCTTTATTCATCTACAGTATGCTCCAGTAACTGCTTTCCAAGAAAAATAAGGCCAAAGGTCATGATGTCAAATGGGAAATCCCCTACGTCGATGAACACACACTGCAAAATAATACCGTCCTGATGATTTATGCACCAGGAATGGTAATATGATTCTTTTTTCCTTGTTATGATCGTATTTCAACTCCATCTCTCGACCCCCCCCCCCCTACCACCCCCCCGGCACTCCATCTTGCCGTCGACAGATGGAGATCACTACAAAAGGTCAGAGCTTGTGATAGCAAATGGGGGGTCCATATTATGCAGCCAGAGGGTGTCATGACTGTTCACTGACAGCCCCCAGCCACTTCAATGTCATCTGAGCACACCAAGCTGCGCTCATCATACTTCTAACAAACCTGTATGGCCAGGAAAAGCACAATTTAGGTTGATTACAGGTCAAACCTGCAGTTAATTTGTTTAATGCTTTGATCCACTAAGCTAAAAGGTCTCTTTAAGCCCCTTTTAGAAATGCCCTTCAGACAAATACAGATGGCAAATACTTTAAAAATGTTTCTGAATACCACTTTGCCTGAAGCAGTTATTAGTGGTAGACTGAAAAACATTTGACAATCTATCTTTTTAATTTGCCATTGAATTGAGAAGGCTTGTTGTATTTGTATAGAAATTTTCATTTGCACTTGCTCAAATTTTGTTTGAAAAACTTTGTGTCACACACACCCGTTTTGCGGCCGTCACCAGGACCCGGAAGTAAGACGGTCGCTAAACAGGAAGCATAAAAGGAGCCAAGATGGCGCTTCACTTCA
>JAQQZS010000037.1:23831022-23844513 GCA_030068045.1 Platyallabes tihoni
AATTTGTGTTTTTCCCTTGCTCCCCTTCTGTGAGAGTCCTTAGACTAAATCGCGTGGTAATCCTGCCTACTCGCTTTTTTCCGCGTTTGGGTTTACCATCCACGCTACAAAGGGCTAACCGCTAGTGTGCTAATCTTCTGGTCATCCGGTTAGTACGTGACACTTTGTGTATTTCATTGTGATAAATTTAAAATCTGATTTTTACTGCTTGATTGTACATACTTTTCCCCCCTTTCATGGGGGCGCCACAATTATTAGATTCAAGATTCAAGATTCAAAGAACTTTATTAATCCCAGAGGGAAATTGCTTGTGCTTGGTTACAGGTTATTACCACTGGTTTTATGCCAGATACCCTTTTCTGCTGCATTCCATTTCTCCAGGCTTGGGACTGGCACCTCAGTGGCTGGGTATTATATATGGGCAGAGGGTTAAGGGCCTTGCCTAAAGTAGCAAACCGGTGGTGGAGGAGCTTGAATCCCAGAACCTCCAATCAGCAACCCAGGGCCTCATCCCCCTGAGCCACCACTGACCCATTGCACCACAAGACATCTGGTGGTGTGCTATGTTGTCTGGCACCAGTAACACATTTTTACATTTTGGAAACAGAAGTTACTTATTAACTCAAATGCATTTTTTTTCTGGGCAAAGTTGTTCAGTTTTCCGCCCTCAAAGCATATTTCAACAACCAGAACTAGGTATTTTTATATTAACATTACAATGTTGGGAATTTCCATTATACATTTATCAGCCATTATATTATAAACATTAACGTTATAACCACTAAAGTTTTAGGTTCGCCTTGTGCCAACAGAGCTGCTCTGGCCTCCTGTGGTGTGACCCTCTGAAGGGGTGTCATCTGGTGCTTTGACTTTGGCAGCACCTTTCGGGATAGAGCCTCCATAGATCAAACTTTTTTGTCCAGCGTGTTATATGGGCTCTTAATTGTACTGGGATTTGGGGAATTTGAAGGTCAGGTCATCGATCCCCTGTGGTGCAGTAGGTGTTCTACCATCCTTCTATGCTATAGCCAGCATTGACTTTTGTCAGCAAGTGGCGCTTCATTGCCGTTTCTGTGGGACTAGACGGGACGAGCTGGCCTTTAGTCACCACAGGCATGGGTGAGTGTTGGGTGCCCATGAACCTGTCACAAGTCTACTGGTATATAACTCGAAATTTTAATTTTTATGTTATTGCTGGTCGGTGTATACTTAAACCACTGAAACCGGCTGAACTGAGGATTATAGGATTATCACAGTAGGCTACACTTGCTCAGTTTCTCTTCCTAGGTTGCTCAGACTTGAAATGAATCATAGGGCGAATCTAAATATTATGCGCAGAACGTGGCTAAAAATAATAGCTTTGATCCTCTACACTGTACTGTATAGTACATGATGTATCAGATTGTTCCACTCACAACTAAGAAAATATCCCAGCAACAGAGGGAACCATAGACTGAACACACACAATCTTTCCTCCTGCCTAGTTATATTATTAAATCTGCTGTGTCACACACATCTATTTTGAAGTATTCCATCTCGACCAGATGATGGCGTCTCTCTGCAGGCATGGATCTGACCCGTACTTTCGTTTTGTGCCCTCTGTCTTAGATTTCATAATGGATTTTACAGTTGTTGATCTTGTTAGCTTTGCATTTCTCACGCTTCCTTTCAGTCCAGTATTATGACTGGAGATGCTGAAATACAACGCTGACACAAGCTTAACCCAAGATCAGGACACCCCACTGTTTATTGGGTAGGGAGTCTCATAAAGTGTATGTAGACATTATAAAAAGGCAATTATACATAGTTTGTGCTTCATAGTGTGTGACCACAAGACCAACATTAAACTAATTAGAAAGTAATTTGGGCTCCTGGGGACTTTAATACACTTAAACTGACAAATAATACAAGAAACAGATTTTTCTTTTGCTGGTTGTATTCACAGCTTAGCCTAATGACTCATGACATGTTTTAATATGATAACTGAAAACTGAAGGATGCACTGCAATCACAGCTAAAGTATTCACTGATCACAAACAAACCTTCTTTCAGCTGCTCCTGTTGAGGGGTCACCCCAGCGGGCCATCTGATCCACACACAACCTGGCACGGGTTTGACACCTGATGCCCTTCCTGGCACAACGCTCCTATTTTATCCAGGCTTGAACTACATCCAGTGGCTGGGTAGTATGGGGTATAGCAACCCACCAACGATGGAGCTCGAACCCGGATCTGCCAAAACCCCTAAATCAGCAACCTAGAGCATCTACCTCCATCTAAAATATCCACTGATCACAAACTATAGTATACAGTATAGCTAGACTTTACTTCTTGTTTCTATAGTTTACTGCTCCACTCCTACACCCCTGATCATTGTCATTATCTGCTTCTTGTTATTATAGTCTCACTTCGTCTTGGTTATTTACAGGATATACATCTTTGCTTGCATTGTTGCTATATTCTGTTTCTTTTTACATGCCACTTTGTATTTGATTCATAGTTTGTGTTCTCGATTATTACTCTCTTTCTGAAGCTGTCTATCATTGTGACCTTTGTGCAATATCGATGTCAGACTGTAACCTGGATTTCCTGAATAATACCTGATAGACCTGAATAAACAGCTTCTGCTTGAACGCACAGCAGCCTCCACATAATCATTACACTCCTTATATACAAATTTGAGTACAGTGGTACCACGGTGTATTCAGGATTTAATCCGTTTCGAAGGCGAGTTTTTGAGGCAAAAATGTATATTGCGAAACACATTTTCCCAAAGGAAATAACGTGAATGCAGATAATCTCGGTTCGTTTGCTATATGGCAAAAATGCTTCGTAAGTTCTTAAGGCAAAAATTCAGGCTTATGATGAGGTACCACTGTAATTAGTGATATGGTAGGGTCTTCAGTGAAGATGCATTTATTCATCATTTTTTTCGAAGATGTCTCTAGTGTCAATGCCTCGTAACAGTCAGAAGCAATGAAAGTCTTCAGGGGGAAGGCTTTGTGCTTTGCGGTTTCTTTGCAATGCGACAAGCTGAAATTAACTTTTACGAGAGAGGAATAAAGATGATGATGAGATAATGAATGTTTCTAGCTGTGTTAGCATGAGCAGTAACAAGAGTAAACCTGTTTCATTGTTGTTCTGCAACACTAAATGCACCAACAATAGAGCAGGGAATCATATTTAGACTCGTCGATGTGATTCAATTACATTTGAATCACAAAACTTTTTTTTTTTTTTCAATTCGACAGCAATATTGTTTATTGTCTGGTTTGTTTTAAGCAGCCAGATTTTTTGCAAGTTTTAATGGATACTGAAATTCTGTGTATCTTTATTCTTTATTTGGAAGGGGCAGTGCATATTAATTACAATTTTGAAAATACGGCAAAAGGTTTGAACAATATTTTTTAAATAAAAATCACCAAGCCGACAGAGCTTGATCCTGCAAGATAGAAAATATTATTTGTGAATAATCTCAGTGTCTTCACTTGTTCTGTTTATGCTGGAAGTCTTTCCTATATCCCCGTGGCACAAAAACCTCACCTGCACGCCATCTCTCATTGCTCGTCATCACAGTTCTCTCTGATGCGATCGTACAGCGCCTGGATCACGCTTACACTTGCAGTTAGGCCACACACACTGCCTCTTCGTGTTTACATCCACATTAATTATTGCTTTTGGTAGCTCGACATATCAACAGTCCTAAGCACTGACTCAGCCTTTAGCCAAAGTACAGTCTGCTTTCTTGCTCATTTTGCGTCTCAAAAGGTGCAGGTTTCTGGGAGGTGACAGTTTATCCTCGCCCCGAGCACACATAAAGAGAGTGAAATGGAGAGAGAGAGAGAGAGAGAGAGAGAGAGACGAAAGGAGAGAGGCAGAAAGGCAGAGGGAGGATATAAGGAGAGCCGGGTAACTTTAATGAGGATCTTTTGTCGAACCAGCAACAAAACAAAATGCTTACAGTCCATTGGGATAAAAGCTTTAGTAAAGCAGAACTGAGAGAGAGAGAGAGAGAGAGAGAGAGAGGGAGAAGAAGGAAAAAGGGCTGTGGATTTGAAATATGGACGCACAGAGACCTCGGCGACGTTTACAACCAACACTCATCTTATCTGCTGTGGGAGATATATATAAAACTACAAAGCCCTGAGCATGCAGCCTTTTGTTCCACCATACCCATCTCCCTCCTGTGCAGGTCAAAATGCCACAGTCAAAGCTGAAAAACTGAAAAGAAACTATTGCTGAAGGATGACTTGAAACATGGAACATTATGTGCTCGACCTAATTTCTTTAATGCACATCAACAATAAAGGTTTTTTTTGATATTGGGGGGAAAATATTCAGGGCATGTAGACCTTAGAGTCACAAAGTAAAAGCATACACACGCACCTCACCAAACATGGGAAGAATATTAACACGTGTCTATGTCAATAAATTGGCAACATGGAGGCTTAGTGGTTAGCACTGTTGCCTTGCACGTCCAGGGTATGGGTTCGATTCCCGCCTCTGGAGTTTGCATGGTCTCTCTGTGCTTGGTGGGTTTCCTCTGGTCACTTTAATTTCCTCACACAGTCCAAAGACATGCTAATTGGCGTTCCCAAATTGCCCGTAGTGTGTGAATGAGCTTGTGAATGTTGACCGGAGTTCCTACCATGGTATAAAAATGGGAATAAATACAGTGGATACATAAATACCTTTTACTACAGAGTTTCCTAGATGGATAGATGGATTGATGTTCATAAATTAGGGCTGTATTGAGTATTCAATGAATTAAGTAATTTTAATATTAAAATAATACATTTACAACTTTCATTTAATTATTAAACCTTTACCCCATCTGGTGTCACATGTTTTCATTTATGTTCAAAAACTTTACTACATTTCCAGGTTTTTATTTGCTGTAAAAACATTTTTATTTCTATAGGGTTGTATGGGCCTGGAGCCTATCCCAGGAGACTTAGGGCACAAGGCAGGGTACACCCTGGACAGGGTGCAAATCCATCACACACACACCAGGCAATTTAACAATGCCAGTTAACCTAATCTGTATGTTTTTGGACTGTGGGAGGAAACCAGAGTACCTGGAGGAAACCCACCAAGCACGGGGAGAACATGCAAACTCCACGCACACAGATGGAAATGGAACCCTCAACCCTGGAGGTGCAAGGCCACAGTGCTAACCACTACGCTGCAATACCGCCTCCATTTCTAGTACGTAATATACAAAATTATAGAAATACCAAGTCAGAACTTAAAACAAAGTTTACAGCGGGAACCTGTGCGGGCCCTAATAGGTCCAATTCATTTTCTTGTGCAATTTATGTAGAGTTTATAATTATTTGAATATTTGATTATTTATTAAAATCTTTTTGAGTTTTTAGAAAAATATTGGCAAACATCCTCTTAATGAGATCACTTCTAAAAATTTTTGCTGTTAGCCTAAATGAATACGATTTAATTTAATAAAAGTGAATTTGTATTTAATAGTTGAATATCGCAGTTTAAAACACAGTGAGCTCTATCCTCGATATTGTGGTCTAAAATCCACAAGCAGAACAAATTTGTAATCCGTTGGCATGTATTACTTATAAGGATTATTAAAATCCACTGCATTTTCTTTTTTATCAATTATGAAATCCTACGTGAAAATAAAATCTATACAAACATCTTGTCTACGCACAATATATTTAATTTATTTATTTCCTGTTTATTGTTGATTTAACATAATTTGATGATAGAATTCTGTCTCTGGCTTAAAAGAAGGCATAGATCTAATAAAAAAAAATATTGGAGAGAGGAAAAGTATGAACTAAAATCTTGTGATATCAGAACGTGTTGAAAGCTGTAGAGGAAACAATGTTTTTGTCTTTACCTTACGATTTCTTGTGAGCTACTGTACCTCCTGTATATATAATACGCACACTCAGATTAAGCAGTGTTAAGTGCCGCTGATTATCTTTCCCTTAAAATAATCTTTGATGAAGGAATGTTATGCAAGTCTATTCAAGTCTGAAGTCAGCCACAGTGATAGACTCAAGATGAGCGGCAAGTTGCCAAGAAAGTATTTTTTGTACATGACTACACATACAGAATGTTTCAGTAGTCAATCCCATAGGCAAGTGTTGGAGACCAAGATAACACACACACGTCTCTGTTTCTCAAGCGTGACATAACTTGTGAAAGCATGACACAATCTTGCCCCAGCTATCAATCAAAACCCACTGGAAAGAATAGTAATGGAAATAAATTAAGACTCCATATTAGCCATGCACCGGAGTAGCATTAGTGCATCTAAGCCCCTTTAAACAAGGGACTTTTAAGCTGTGCATACAATCAGAGACAAGATCCCTCTGATTAAAACATAATCACCTTGCTGACCCAGCAACACACACTCATTATCTTTCTCTCTTACACACACACACCAACACAAACAGAACATGTACTGCATACTATATGGGGGTTTTGAAGCTGAACAGGCTTAAATAAATCTGATTTACTTTCTTCAAATCCTGCACCAGTAATAAATAAGTAAATAAAATAAATATAACAATATATCCCTATACTTCAAATTCGGGCTTTGTGTTCTATTTGGAAGAAGGTACATTTGTAAGATTGTATTTACAAGAATCTTATAACGTCTCTTTCTTTGACCATTTGTCAAAATACACACCATGCAACCACATGGCGGGGCTAGTTTGTTTTAACACTTGTTTTTTTTTTTTATATTGCGACTGCTCCTGTCGAGGGGTCGCCACAGACAGACTATCCGGTCTGCACACAACTTGGCGGAAGTTTTACACCTACTCTTCCTGACACAACTCTCCCGTTTTATTTTAATCCACAGTGCATCCAGTGGCAGGAGTTTGGGCATTGGGTGGGAATTGAACCCGTGAATTGAAACCTTCTGCATGGTAGGCAAGAAACCTACCACTGAGCCACCAAGGTGGTTATAGCCACCCTAGCTTGTTTTAATGCTTTTAATCTTTACACAAACAGACAGATTGTCCCACACAAAGCTTTTCAGATGATATTTAAAATGAATCACAGATTATGTGTTCTAGTGCAAGTACAGTATTCTGTAATACATTATGATATATTACATACATTGAACAATCACTTCATTAGGTACACTTTTCAACTGCATGTTAATGTAAACATCTACTCAATGCATTTATATGTTTAGACATGGCCAAGACGATCTGCTGAAGTCCAAACAGCATGAGAATGGGGACGAAAGGCGATTTAAGTGACTGGCACAGTTGTTGGTGCTAGATGTGTTGGTCTGAGTACTTCTGAAACTGCTTATCTACTGGGATTTTGACATACAGCCATCTCTAGGGTTTACAGAGAATGGTCTAAAAAAGAAAAAAGAAAAAAAAACCTCCTCTGAACAGGCAACAGAAAATGCTTTGTTGATGCCAGAGGTCAGAAGAGAATAAAAAAAGAAAAGCATGAATCCATCCTGCCTTATATCAATGGTTCACGCTGCTGCTGCTGGTGGTTGTGGCGGTGGTATAATGGTTTGGTGGATATTTTCTTGGCACACTTCGGGCCCCTTAGTACCAACTGAGAATAGTTGAAATGAGACAGGTCAGTTACCTCTAAAAAAAATAACAAATAACAATGAACCATGATCTGGGTTCAGGATAAATTCACAGAGTCTGATATAAAAGTGCTTTCTTTGGCAATAAGAGTAAAAATAAGAGTAACTCATCAGTGGCTTTACACCATGGGATTTTGGAATAGCAGTCATCCAGAGTCAGCGAGTCTGCCTCCGAGTACTATACGCTGTGCATTAGGAAGCTAATCTTCAAAAACCACTTTGTATCTTTCTATATACATCTCTTCCTATCCCCACACTTCTATTCTTTCCCCTGCTCTCGAGACATCCCTTTGAGGCCTTAAAGCAAGCTAATCTTCCACTCTGCTTTCTTGGCAAACCATGCAAAATGGTTTCTTTCATTCCTTAGAGTCTTAGACATCATAAACCACCACCGTGGCTTGGCGATCAAGGCTGATAAAGAGAAAGAAGCTGGAGAGTGAGAAAATAGAGAAAAGATTTAGTGGCATCCCTTAAAACAATCGGCACTTTGAAAGTGCTGCGAGCATCAGGATCTTACAGAATTAAGCACTTTCTTCAGTCAGAACCGTTAGACGCAACTTTCTCCTTAAATAGCCAGACAGAAGCATCAATCTATCCTGGCATAACTCTCAAGAAAATCTATAACCAGAACGAGTCATAATGGCACCAGAGTTCCGTGGATAAACCACACCATTAGCTAATTGGCTAATCACCAACTATGAAGCAAGGTGCATATTAAGTTAAATAAACAACACAGCTTGTCAAGAGCTAGTAGGAACTTGCTTCAGCTACGTTAATCACCACAGTGGAGGAACTGACTGCAGGTATACATTCCATCATTACAGTCATACACGGAGGAATTACTTTCAGACGCCACCTACAGTTGTAATTACCGTTAAAGTAACTTGACTAAACGTTTGATTTTTAAATGAGTGGCTAGACAAGATGACACAGTATCCCACAGACACCAAATGCCAGTGGTGTCTGCCATTTGCTTCTTTAGTGTTATCCCAAAGCTCTGAGGGTTGTTGAAACAAGCAATTCATTTCTGTCTCACCCTAAATCCTTCCAGTAAATGTCTACCTCAAAGTGCATCCACGTCTTCACCAACAGACTACAGATACTGATGTACCTTCTGCTTAATTTTAATATCAACATATACTAAAGACTGAGATGGATTGGCATCCCAGCCTGGTGCTATAAGTCTCCTGGGACCATATATACAGGATAAAGCGATATAAACAATGAGTGAGTGAGACAACAACATATCCATAAGAGTTTATTAAAGGATATTTGTTTAATCACTATAAAATGTGATCAAGTATAATGGCTTAATTGCAGGTGAACTTTTGGTGATGTACATTACCTGGCCACAAAAAGTTTGTCATTTCACAAGGATCAAATTATCCACCTGCAAAAAATTTAAATGACTGGAATTTGGTTTAGAACAGTAATAGTAATAACACATTATTACCACCTGGAAGGATAGTGCTGAACCCTCAACTTCATAGAAGAAATGTGGTCAGAATGACTTCATGAATGAATTAGTGAAGTTGCAATGAAATAAAAAAAAAAAGCTATGTTTACTATGTTTAATATGAAATTTAAGCGTTTCCATACATATAATGTGGGACTTGGACGGTTAATAAACATCTGTGTCGCCATAAAAAAACACTTTTTAATTATGATTAATCTAACTAATAAAAGTTTCAAGATTTAACTTTGGAGGTCTTAGTACATGTGGTCTGATGAGTCCAGATTGATCCTATTCCAGAGTGATGGGGCAGATCAGGGTAAGAAGGGAAGGGTATGAGGTAATGCACCCACCATGCAGGCCTCTGTAGGCAGTGTTATGATCAGGGGTTGCTTCAGTTGGTCAGGTTTAGAATCAGCGACTTTATGTGGCAAAAAATGAAGTCAGCTGATGACCTTTGAAAAGAGAACCTTTAAAAATACAGCCAAATTTTATGAGATATGAGATCAATATTTCAGCCTTTCAGTTAAAAACTTTTAACATTAGAACAAAAATTTGAAGGTTTATATAGTCACAATGGTAAAGCACATTTACAATAATCTAATAGTCAATACATTTATTTGCACAGTCACCTGGCTAGTTTGTTGCTCACAAAGGCAAGATGTCTTATCTCACTTTCATCCCCAAAGCTTTATAGTGTATCTGCCTACCGGCTCTCACCTAAAATCCACCCACTCCCAAGACAAAGTCCAGTGTAGACCTTCGATTTGAACACCACACCAGTTCTACTTTCTGCGGCAAAAAATATTTCCAGACGCAGCTTTTCTTGTTCAGATTTTCTCAAGGACTTTGCGTGGGTGTAAGGTATTCAAATATTTGGAAACACCAAACCGTATTCAAATATTTATGCCTCAAACAGTTAACCTGTTAAAAAATTACTAAATCAGTGTGAGCGAATCAGTGGATAATAACATTCTGTTATTTTACATCAGTAAAAAGTAAGTTCATAACAGGTCATATACTAATGAAGCCTATTTTAGGTGAGGCTAATCCACTTGCAGAATACAGAATGTCTGATATCTTTTATACCCATAGCAGGCCACTACTCTACCTCCAGAGTTTTTAAATTTTCAGTGTGGTTTGCTTGCCTTAATTCTGTGCATGTACACGTCTCTATATTGAATTTATATTGAATTTATGATTTATCAAGATAGATATAGAAACAAATTGTTTGCAGGAGCATGTATGTGGTATTCAAGGAAATCCTGTTAGTTCTGAAAAATGTTCATATCCTAAAACAGCTCCTGAGAGTGTTTATCTATGTATGTCTGCTCAGTAATGCGAGCCATGATTAATACGCCTTAAATCGAATTAAAAGTTAGTGATTTATTTATTTATTTTTAAATGAATTTCATCATCAGGCTTAATTTAATTTTATATGGGTTTAATGAAACCTTCAGGAAATCATTTAATATTGAGAGCTTGAAAGAAATAAAAATGCCTGCATGAAGACTAATAAGACTGGCTGTTCAATGAGGACAAAGTAAATGACACATTACAAAAAGAGAAAGAGTTTGGAAAGAGTGGGAGCTTACGATCTGTAAAGGTTGGACTACATTATTTGAGGGTATAGAGATGTGTAGTCATCATTATGACACTGTAAGCTGTGCCTTTTATTGAGGTTTTTTGTCCATCACTAAATAAACAGCAGCTGTGCCATAAACCTAGACATAAAAAGTATATATATAAGTTTTACTACCAAAATTTTGGCAAGATTTGTTTTGTTCAGTTTGGCCTTAAATTTAAATTTTAAACTTAAATTATTTTTTTTATTACACACAACCAGTGGCATCGACGCCTATCCATCTCCATCCAAGAACCTCTGTAATAGACCGTGGAGGCCAATGGTGACCATTTGGTTCCCACATGTACAACTATGGTAGGACGTCCGGTCAACATTCACATGCACCTTTACATACTTTAGGCAATTTTCAAATGCTAATTAGCCTAATCTGCATGTCTTTGGACTGTTGGAGGAAAACCGGAAAACCCAGAGGAAACCCACCAAGCACAAATCAAATCCATGACCTAGACGTGCAAGATGGCAGTGCTAACCACTAAAGTCACCGGGCCGTCATCAGCGCCTATTTCTATTCCTTCTTCTTCTTGTTCTTAATTTGTACTCCTCAAAAACTCCTAAAATGTACTTCAAAAAGGAAGCAATCTATTAAAGAAAAGCTATTTTACACATTTTGACCTTGTGATAACTTTGGTCCTGTGAGAAGCAAAATCAGTTCAACTGCTGCTTATAATAATTAATTGTGCAAACATTCAACCTTTTGTTGGATATATTCTGGTAATGTGAGACATACAGTAGCTGACTACTTGCACTGCCAGTTTAACAACTTCCTGTACGGTCCACTGCAAGTTCCACAAACAAATTTGATTATAGCACCCAATATCACAGCAAATTCATGTGTGAAAATGATTCCTCATCCTCCCAGACCCACTCTTTACTGATATGAGTTCTGAAATCGGTCATAGAATCCATAGATGTAATATACATTTAGTACATTCAGGTTGCCAGCTGACTTTCTTTTTTTCCCACATAACGTTGCTGAGCGCAGACCTGAGCAGCTGAAGCAACCCCATATCATAACACCATTGTCTCCAAAGTATTGTACAATAAGCACTATGCATGATGAGTGCATCACTTCATGCACTTCCCTTCTTACCCTCACGCCCCATCGCTCTGGATCAATCTGAACTCATCAGAAGACATGACCTTTTTCCATCGCTCCAAAGTCCAAACCAGTACTGCAACACTGTTTTGCAAATGCTCATACCTGAAATGCATATGTAGAAATATTTGCAGATCATTTACCTGCATTTTTATCGCAGATGTTTTTAAATCCCAAAAGACTTCCAAGCGAGCCAGAATCAAATCAAATGCAAGCATCTAGCAGTTGAGTCAGACTCCACAGTCCTGGAAATTGAAACAAAAACCTCTTGGAACCTCTAATAACCCTATCCTCCTGTTTTTTTTTTTTTTTTTACCTATTAGGATCCTCCTGCTGTGTTTTGTTTTAAATATACTGTTTTAGTCTTTTTTTGAATAATAGTGTCACAGACAGTATCATCTGCCAATGCTAAGCACACCTACGCAGTAATAGCATGCACTGCCTGCACTAGGTACACATACTGCATTCAGATTCAAGGGAAGAGTGTTGAAAGTAGGACTCAGTCTATCCCTGGATCAGAGGATCGTATTACTGCGGAAGAACAGAGAGAGAAAGGGGAAGAGAGAGAGAGAAAGAGAGAGAGAGAGAGATACACAAAGGCTGCTTTCAAAGCAGAGAAAATGAGAAAGGGTACATTAATCTGTACCTCCATACAGTACCAATTCCAGATTGCGTTCTTTTTGTCCTTCTTTACTTAATTCCTCCGTTTCTTCCTTAGTCTTCCCTGGTGGCTTGAGTTCCTTGATGGCTGAATGAAACTCCCAACTAACCTGCAGGGACGGCAAGTCAATGCGACTTGCCACCAGCAAACTTTGAACTTTCCTACCTTTGTGTGTCTATGTGCATAGACATGGGTGCGTGTGAGTGTGGGAGTGTGTGTGCCAATCCATGCACGCTCCTCCCACTTCCCTTCACTCTCCAGCAAGCATGCCTTAGCAGGTTTGCGTCTCGCCTTAGGATCAAAGGCTCCTCTTTCACCTCTCCTCTCTTCCTTCTCCCTCTCTCGCTCCTTCTTGATATTCTCTACTTCACTTTTCATTGTTGCTGACTTCGCCAGAACAGAAAAGAAACCTTTATCCCTTCCTCCGAGGGCACACACGCCCTTCCAAAGTGGTGAAATGAACTGCCTTCGTGTTCTTTCTGACCTATACATGAAGTCTGGTTAGATCTAAAACTGAAAAATGAGGGGACTATACACGCCACTTAAAGATTATTCTAATTCTGGAGCTGGAGCATCAAGGGCATTTTTATAAACTGGTCTCTGATTGCAAACTGAATTTACTGGAGGTCTGTTTCAGCATGACATAAAACTTTATCAAAGCTTGATGGCATCTTGACAGAAAACAAAACAATTTAAATAGGATACCATAGTAGTCCCATACAAGTATAAAGAACTTTGGTTTGCATCTCCAGCTGTTATATTGCAGTAATGCAAGTTTGTTCTCTAAAATTATGAAAAATCTATATGGATTTAATGCAAACTAACAGAAGACTTGTACATAATAGGAAGAAATGTGCAATATACAAGGATGTCTGTGTCAGAATGGGAATTTTCATTGTGCAGAATAACAGAACACACTTATGAGAGGAGAAAAAAAACTGTCTTTATTTCTCTATGTTGTATACTCAGCAAAAAAAGAAACGTCCTCTGACTTTCAACTCTTTTTACTTTCAGTAAACTTAATGTGTAAATATTTG
>JAQQZS010000037.1:23847228-23859071 GCA_030068045.1 Platyallabes tihoni
GTGTTTTTCCCTTGCTCCCCTTTGGTGAGAGTCCTTAGAATAAATCGCGTGGTTATCCTGCCTATTCGCTTGCTTCCGCGTTTGGGTTTATCATCCACGCTACAAAGGGCTAACCGCTAAGTGTGCTAATCTTCTGATCATCCCGGTTAGTGCGTGACAATTTCCCCTCTTGTCTGTTCCAACCACTCAGCATTCAGCATCACTGCTATACTAATCACACGCCTGATCATCTGCACTTGTTTCTCACAGGTTTATGCCTTGTGTGTCACTGCTTAGGAACAGAGACTGGACTTCAGGAATCTTGGAGAACTATTACTCAAGACTACATAAAAAAATAAATAATACAAGACGGTCCAGGCTTTTTGGGAACAAAATATGAATAAATGAAGGGTTGGGTCAAGACTTTTGCACAGTATTCTATATGAATGTATATTTTTGCAAATCCAGCTCAGAATCATCCCTCATCGAGAAAGCAGTCTGATGTAAGATTCATTAGAACTGTCAGAACATTTCCACCTTAAATAAATGATGGCCGCTGCTGCTTTACTCAAAATAAATATAAAAAAGGTGAGTCCTGGGCGAAGTTGAGCTCAGAGTCGGAGGAATGTCTTACCATATTTCTTTTTTTTTTTTTTTCCTTAGGATTGTCGTGAAGGTCACGGTTTAAAAATTCATGCAAAGAGCAGGAATTTAAAAGAGAGTGGAGATGTGTGTTTTATGTACACATGCAATAGAGAACCATGTGACTGTTCAAGATGATCAAAAGGTGAATTTTGAACTTTTTAAGAAGTTAAGAAGATATCTTACCATGTTACAAAAACTGTCATAAATCACCAATGTACTGTAGGAAAGAAAGAAGTTATTTATTTACTCTATCTAGAGTAATTGAGTAATTGTATTGAAATCTTTCTCTTATAGTCAAGAAACCCACAGATTATGCATTGTTGTAGTAAATATAACTTACTACAATTAATGTTTTTTACAGATGTTTACAATTAATTGAGCAGCCCCTATAATGCACACATATATATTTCAACCCTTTTAAACCTGGTTCTAAGCTAAAATTTAAGCTTATATGGAAGCCTTATCGGTGTGTGTCAGATTTCACAATGTGTATTTGGGTTTTCAGATATGTCAGGTAGAACAAAAGTTATCATCACTTTTATAACGTGAAAATTTTACCCCAATGTGGGAATGATTTAGCAAATATGAAGAAGCTTTAGAAATTAGCATATTATTATTATTATTATTATTATTATTAGGTTATAGAAACAACCGAAAACAAACATAAAAACATATGATCATGTATCTGCTCTTTCTTTGCCTGTGTGAACCTTTTTTTCTTTTGCTCAGTTGTGTTTAAATAGTTTGTTTTAAAAAAAAATCAGTTCATTTTTTACTTTTTGCCTAAGTGGGACTGAGAAAAAAAAAAGACATCACTCTATATCATGGTTAGGTGCTAAATCTTCAACATTTCACAACATAAATATTTGAATAATTCGTTCTACTGTGATTTGATCTTGAAATAAAGTTTATGTCCTGTAGAAGGCAGCACAAGAACAACTGTTTTTTTTTTTGGACAAATTGTTGTTTTGTTGTTAAATTCTGCTCTATGGACAGAACTGTCACCCCTATAAAGAATATATAACACTATTATGTGTAACAATGCGACTCAAATTTTGACACTGGTACATGATTCACTCCTGATATTTCATGCTGCCTGCCCCAGATAAAACCCCAGCCAAACTGTGACCTTATAGGTTAAAACCTTTTGTTCTGCCCCGTTAAAGGGCTAAAACTTACATCAATGGCCGGAATAATGGGCTGAGGTGGCAGACAGAGAGCTACTCCTGTTTTGAAGGGCTCTAGGGAGAGGGAGCGGGTGAGAGAGCGAAAGAGAGAGAGAGAGAGAGAGCGAGAGAGAGAGAGAGAGGAGGGGGAGTGTGGGTATTGCGAAGTGAGGATTGAGTTTCATCACCTGTTTAAGTTACACACATGCACACATAAACACACACTGACACACACAGTCTCTCTACACTCCTGAGATGGGCAGCAGCTGGTGATCCGCATTTCCACAGCTTTGCTTGCCAGACCTTTCCTGGATTGTGTGAAAGTGACGCCTCACATGGAGCAGCCCTCTGCTCTCATAAACACAACGCAAGCACAGTGGCAAAAACCAAGCATCACATCGGAAGCACAACATCGAGGAGAACTGCTTTAAATCCATGAGTACAGAGGAACAGTGATAACGGCTTAAAGAACGTGTGTGTGTGTGTGTGTGTGTGTGTGTGTGTGTGTGTGTGTGTGTGAAAAAAAAGACACAAAACACACACACACACACACTTAAACAGAAAACAGTTAACTTATTTACTTGTACTTTAATGCTAGTTTGCATGACTAAGCTCACTTAACTAAACAATAGCTTCTGATGTTTAAACAAAGAAGAAATGCTGGATGGATCACCGTTTGTGGTGATACAATAAAAAAATATATAATTTTTTAAAGCCTAAGCAACCTACACACTGTACCCTGCCAATCCCTGATAGCATCAGTTAACTAACTTCCACAGCCTATATAAAGTATATTAATAAATAATATTAAATATTAAATATAAATAATAAAAAGTGAACAAAGATTTGATGATGAAGTTGCCTGCCTTTAATGTAGCTTTGGAGGCAGTAAATGAAAAACCCATGTTTAAATTAGGTCTTAATGCTGTACAGTTGTAAAAGTTGTTGTTTTTACATAACTAGCATGTTAGGTAAAAAAAAATAATAATAAAAATAGATCGAAAAAAAGTAGATCCGATAAAGATTAAGTTTTGTCTTAAAATGACTCCAGAATGTTAAAATTCACTTATACCATTTCAGCTTATTTTAAAGTAAATTATTTAAATCCTGAAAACATAACTGCTCATAACTTCACTTCCATTTTGATAGAAATTTGATGTCATTTACATCGCAGATTTAACTTCAGACAAAAACCTAAGTCCCTACCTAAGGACTAGCAAAGTTTCATTAAATTCTGTCCAGCCAGTTTTGCCTGACACTGTGACAAATTCTGTCTGGACAGACATACAGACACAAAGACATACATTTTGAGAAAAAATGGACAGGACTACACCTCCAAAGTATGAAACAAAATACTGTATATCATTAAGAGCTCATTCTGAACAATGTACTGTACAGTACAATTCAATTAAAATATAATTCAATATTCTCAAATCAGCACATCATAATTATATTGCTTATAATCCCTCATTAATGAGACTAACAGATATGAAACATGTCTAGGTTGATAAATTATATTTAGCATGATTTAAAAGACAAACACACTCTTGCACCCTTTTAAATCAAAGTTTGAATAAATTCAGATAAAATTAGTTTGTTAAAAAAAATCCCTTTTTTCAGTCACTATTATACTGTATGATTGTATAGCAGAAATGCAACTTAAAGGTGGGTACCTTCATTTTGAAATGCGTTGTCATGGTGTTTGGGGTGAGATTATCAATGACCTGGGATCAAATGGACACAGTACGCGCCTGGCGTCACACATTCCCATCTCTATGGCAACTTGTGCTCATTCATGTGTATGTGTGTGCAAACAGAAAGAGATTCAGCAAGCACTGAAAGTTATCAGATGGGTTAATTTTTCGACTTCCCTGTGTAAATGTTTTACAGTCATTAACTTAGAGGTCACATAGACACCCACACACACACAAATACTTTTAGCTTTTAACTCCCTTCTAAAGTTCCTCCCATATGTGTGTAATCTAAACACGTATGGATTTGACCTTTACACCTTGACCGCAATCCCCTACTGTGTGTCCTTCTGTTTAAGTCATGGCAAATCTAAAAAAGATAAAAAACACTCCGCATCATATCAGTAACCGCTATGTAGAAGGGAAAAGACGACCGTATACAAAAAACAGTTTTAAAAAAGGTTTATCTTTCTCTAACCTATCTAATCTCTGAATAGAGACTTATAGTGCGACATTACAGAATTTACATTAAGACAGTGGATATTTAAGAGCCTTCAGCTTAGTTTAATGCTACTGGAAGCTGTAAAAGACGTAAAGAAAGGACGCTTGCTGCAAGTCAATGCCTTCGTTAACAAGCTCTTAAAATGTGGTCAGTGGATGAATAGGAAATTCTGGCCATGAAGGTCAGAGAAACTTTTACGGCACTAAAGTGCATTTACATTTATTCATTATGAAGACGTGTTTATGAGGGAGTCTGCAGACCAAGCAAAGAGCTGGATTGCTGTGTTATACACGAGGAAAGCAGCTAGATAGCAGGGCAGTCTGTAGAACAATGTTAGAAGTGCCTAGGCTTTGCCTAACACAGTCAGTATGTTTACATGACATTGTGTTAGTCTGACTGAAACCAGACCAAATAAATCTCTCTCATCTAAATCGCTTTATTTTGTATTCAGGCCTGGAGTCTATTCCAGGAGACTTAGGGCATGAGGCGGGGTACACCCTGGACAGGCTGCCAATCCAACGCAGGGCACACACACATATACACACTCATTCATACATTACAGGTAACTTTGGGAACACCAATCAGCCTAATCTGCATGACTTTGGACTGTGGGAGGAAACCGGAGTACCCGGAGGAAACCTACTAGCACGGGGAGAACATGCAAACTCCATGCACACAGAGACAGGAATCAAGCCTGGCCGGGAATCGAAACCAGACCCTGGAGGTGCAAGGCGACAGTGCGAACCCCTAAACCACTGTGCCGCCCAGTTTTAAAATAAATTTATACATTTATTTAAAGTTTAACTAGTTAAAAAAGTTAATTTTAAGTTGGACTAGCACACCCCCAGACAATGTGGTTGGGATTTGAGCTACTCCTGCACATATACCTCAATCGAACACAGGAATGGGCCTAAGCACTCTGCAGGCTTTGATCAAGAAGTCAAAATGTATAACGAAAGAAGACGCCATTAACGATACAAAAGTGTTGTCTGCCATCGGATAACAGCATAAATACAAGCGATAGCATACATCTCGTTTGCACAAAAAGTAAAACATATAGCACAGCTGAAAGGTGCAGAAAGGTAATTTCGTCTGGGTTGTCATTGGTCGACTTGCTACCAGTTTGCCACTTGTTAATTGAAGACAAAGACAAAGACTTGATGATTGAACCCGAAGACTTACAAAGACTTCTGGTTTGAAGTCAAAGAGTTACAATGAGTTATTGATTGAAACCGAAGACTTGGGAAGACTTGTAGATTGAAAACAAGGACTTCCGAAGACTTGTTCAAAGAAAACAATGACGTACCAAGATTTGTTGACTGAAAGGAATGACTAAGGAAGACTTACAAACACTTTTTTGAAGCTGAACACTTTTAAAGACATTAAAGAAAAAGTATTTGTAAGTCTTCTAAATAAGTCTTCTTCTTCCATCAACAAGTCTTTGAAACTCTTTTCAATAAATCTTAGATCATCATAATTTTTTGTCTTCAAGCATCAAGTCTTTGTAAGTCTTTGTAATTCTTCATAAGTCTCCATTCAACTTGTTCATTCAACACAACAATTGACAAAACTTAGGAAGGGTTGTTTGATGCAAAGACTTGATGATTGAAACTGAAGACTTACAAATAACTTATGAAGACTTGATGACTGAAGAAGGAGAACAAAGACTTTAAAGTCAAAGAGTTACAAAATGATATGATCTGAACTTGATTAAACTTGATGGAAACTGAAGACTTAGGAAGACTTGGTGATTGGAGACAAAGATCGTTTGTCGATTGTTTTTGTCCATGACATAATACTAACAAGATAAAAGGGGGCATATCGCCACCTAACTTGGTGGAGTTGGACATAATTCAGTTAATAAACTGATTACCCGATTCCAATTAGATTGCGTAGACAAACTATACAGTATCCATAGCTCAAAATAACTGTCCATGTAATTGTTTTAAGTGTTACATAATTAGACAAACATGTAAGTATGTTGTGCTTACCTGGGAGCCATAGGGTGTGGTCAGCTTATCTGACCCACGGCAAATCTCTGTATCCGCTTGGGCCCGTTACGATGATCGCTTGCTCATTCAGTTATGCCACAAGATCCTACTGCCAACTCATTAACATAGTGGATCCAACAAAGTACACTATATGGTAATAATTATGTAAATTCTCAAATATCGTCATTCCCCAAGCTTGCTGCAAAGTTGGTACCACTCTATGTGTCTAAAATGTCTCTGTGTGCTGTAGCATTATGATTACCCTTCCCCAGAATGAAGGTGCTTACGATGATCGCTTACTCATTCAGTTATGCCACAAGATCCTACTGCCAACTCATTAACATAGTGGATCCAACAAAATAATAATTATGTAAATTCTCAAATATCGCAATTATACATGGTCCTCCCCCAAGCTTGCTGCAAAGTTAGTGCTTATAAAAAACCTGTTCCAGCATACAAGTGCACCTACACAGAGCTCTGACCTCATCCCCACTGGAATGCTGACTGTACAACAAACCTTCTAACTCAACATCAATGCCTGATCTCACTAATGCTCTTGTGGTTAAAAGGCCAGGAAATCCCATAGCCATGCTCAAAAATCTAGCATAAATATTTCCCAGAAGAAAAGAGGCT
The DNA here is from genome assembly GCA_030068045.1 of Platyallabes tihoni. Taxonomy (NCBI): domain Eukaryota; kingdom Metazoa; phylum Chordata; class Actinopteri; order Siluriformes; family Clariidae; genus Platyallabes; species Platyallabes tihoni. The sequence goes on from JAQQZS010000037.1 coordinate 23,853,836, forward strand.
TTTATAGAGACAAACTTTGGAACATACACATATGAACCTACATACACATAGGTTTTGATTAAAGATGACACCATGGGTGTCAGTTCTTTTCTTGCACAGGTACTTGTCATTAGCAAAACCAGTGATATCTCTCAGTTTTGCTGACATCCTAACAGCTGAGTGCTGCTCATGTCCCAACAATGACTCTCCAGTACTAGAATATAAACCACCACTGAAAACCTAAACCATGGAGTGACAACTTGCAGCCCATGCTGTCATGTGTTCAAGCATATACACCTCAAAGAAATACTGAAAAAAAACAGTAAAACTATCAAGGTAGCTTTGACAACATGAACATGATTCCAAACCTTCCCCTTGGAAGCTACTGGACTTTCCTGGATATATGGCTCTGACAGCAGGAACATCTGCAAGTCTTCAACACTGACATATATCATATTGCAACTTTGATGTCCTTAAACACAACTGAATAGGCTTTATTATTTTGCATTTCCATGTCATGTGGCAAGCTTATGAGTCCCAAGAGACCTACATAAGGAGTTCACACACACCCAAAAGAAGAGGAGAACACATCAGATATGATTGAGGTTAAATTTTGACCTTTCTGAACTCCAAAAGGGACACTGCAGACACACCTGACTGGCCCTCTAGCTGACACACACTTTCTCATTGCAACTGACTGGAAAAGTGTGGGAAAACAAAGGACCTTTAAGCACTAGATCATTAAAGGGCAGCCCAATAGGTTTAGTGGGCAGTGCTGCTCCCTCATAGCTTCAGGCTCCCAGGTACAATCCTTCACATAGGGGGTTATTCCTCCAGGTTCTCCTATTATTTCATAAAAAAAAAGTTAGGATCACATCTCCTCAGAGTGAATATGTCTGCATGTTGTCCTTAGACAAACTGGGGTCCTATCCAGGTTGTATTCCCAACTCATACCCATTGTTCCTGGGAAAGCTTCTAGATTCACAACAATGATGACTGGGGTAAAATTCTTACTTAAATTGAATGAGTGAAAGCTACCACACTTTGTATTAGCCTACATATCATTGACTAGCACTCAGGCCTGGTTATCCAAAGTAGGCATTCTCCAATGATGCAGAACATATTTGCCTAATCCATGCAAAGACATGGTGAGTGTGTGCCATGGTGTTTATTAGTCCACATTAACAAAATTCAAAAGGTAAACATTAGCCACTTCATCAGATCGTTTCTCTATCGTTGGAATAAAAATAAATTTTCTGCGCATGTTTGTCCCATGTTAAAATGCAAAACATTAAGCCTGGTATTGTGCAAGTTTTAGGTTCTTCTTGTGTCCGTGGGGCGACTCTGGTCCCTTGGGGCATGACTCCCCAAGCTCTCTGGGGGTGTGCTGTGATGTCTGGCAACAGGATGGTTGGCCTTCTTGGGTCGGACTTCAAGAACTCATTCTTACCTCCCAGTAACTTTATGTAACAGAGCATTTCTAATAAATTCCCAGGGAAACAAGACACCATGAAGCTCAACTCTACCTCATGGTCCATGAACACACTCATCTATCATTAGTCAGCAGGCTTCTCTCCACCCTTGCTGCAAACTGAGAAAACTAGGCCAGCCTCCCCTGCACTCCCTGTGAGCACATTAGTTTTTTTTTTTTTTTAAACAATAGAATTGTTAACAGATGCACCATTTTTGAAGGTTTATTTGTTTTTTTCTTCTTGACTACACACTTTAAATGTTTTTTTTTTAAAGTTATGAGTATCCATAAGCCTTAAACAAATTTAATTTCCTTTTAAATTAAAATTGATTACAACAGTGCAGAAATAAAATGTGTAAAAGCCACACGTTACCACACATGGTTTAAAGAGAATCTCCAAGGCTTTAAATGTGTGTTTTGTTTTGGATTCAACCAAGAAATTCTGAAGGAAATTAAATTGCCATAGAGTGACAAAATTAGATCTCTCTCCTATAAAGTTAGTCATCCAAAGACCTGACAGGAACTTACGGTGTCTTTGTAAATATGAGGGCAGAGTTTATTGTACATTTTAAAACAAAAGGTACAGAGAAGCTTGCAGAGCGCTATTATATATTTATGGAGTCCTGCAGCCACATCAGAGCAGATGGAAGAGGAAGTATTTCCAAAGGCTTTAGTCAGTCGAGTGGGAGTGTGCACGGCTGAAGCACGTCACTCGAGTGAACAGAGAGCTTTCCGGTACCAGCACATGAATCACGTCACCTGCTTTTCATAGTGCTTCAAACACAAACAAATCTCCAGTGGCTCTAAACAAGCCACCATCACGGGTGCCGTAAAGGAGTGTGGGATTTTCTAGGCTCTAAGTAGAAAGGAGGCTCGGGAGGAACTGACAGAATGATAATTATAAAGAAGAATGAAACCTGTCTGTGGAGGAGGGCTCAGGGCATTAAACCGTCAGGGGCCAAATGCTCATACTGCTCCTCTCCTTTCTACTCAAATGACCCTGTACTGATTTATGGCATTCTTTTGGGTTACCCCTTTTGTCCCAGGTTTCATGCTTTGGTTTAGAGATTATTAGAGGTGATAGATAGTAAAGATAGTAACACATTATATTTATGACTTTGAAAACATTTGATTATATATTTGATTCTTTTTAGCCAAAGTCAAAATTTCCATTATATAGAATACAAATATATCAGCACTATCACACTGACAACAATTACCAACAATACGAGGAGTGTTCAAGACAAACCAGGACATTTGGTGTTGCAGAATAAAAAAAGATCTCTATTTAGAGCTTGGATACAATCAGGGGAAAATTTTTTCTCAGTACATTCTTAACCTCTGAAACGCTGGCCTCCCAGGAACTCATTTGAATCGAGATCAGGACTGTATGGTGATGTGGCAATAATTCCCAGCCTAGTTCCAGTAATGTGCAAGTAGAGTTTGTAAATGATCGTGTGTACAGTTCCCACAGACAAATGCGTCTCATCCACAAGTTGCCATGGTTCTCCGTCATATACAAATATGCATCAATTTTAAAGGATCAGGAGTCACACTTGACAGGGATGATCATTCACAGACACAGGTCATATACACTGCCTGGCTGAAAAAGTCACCATTTAAGAAGGACCAAATTATTGGCCTGGTTGATTCAAGGAAGCCCCAGATTTTATATTACTGTAATTAGATTAAGAACACTCACTGTAATTAGTGCTGAACAACTTTGTGGAATAAATAAGGCCAGAAAACAAAAAAAAACACACACACATAAAAGGAAATTGCTTAAATGCTTGGTGAAGTTACAAGAGAATTTCCACACACACAATACAAGAAGAACCCACTCAGCTGAGTGGCTGTAAGGAAGCCACTTATTAGTGAGACTAACCAGAAAGATGGTTTCGGTTTGCTAGGAACTATAAAGATTGGATTTTGGGGTAAGGGGAAAAATCATGTGGTCTGATAAGTCAAGATAAGAAGGGAAGTGTATGAAGTGATGCACCAATCATGCATATTGGCCACTGAACAAGCCTCTGGAGGCAGTGTTATCATATGGTGTTGCTTCAGCTTATTCAGGTCTAACTCATCAACAAAATGAAGCCAGCAGATGACCATAGGTGGAGTTTTTCTTCCCTGATGACACAGGCATATTCCAGAACTCAAATTGTGAAAGAGTGGTTCTGTGGTTCTTCCATTCACAAAGAATCATTATCACACAAGAATTCCCCACCACACTGTGCGCCTAAAAGCGGTAAAACAAAATCCTGTCTTTCAAGTAATTAATAATAATAAGGAATAAACCACAATGTGCCATGCTGTTATAAGAATATAATCAACAAGTAGTGAAGTGTCATTCAATGCGAAGTTACTAATTCCCTATAACAGCACAAAGTCAGGAAACGTTTAATCCCTTTTCCACCACAGCAATTTGACAACACTTACTGTTCTTTTAATACAGAATAAGGTCCATAATTACAAACACGTCATTTGCTTTGCAGCCTGAATGTTCCTAGCTGCTGTTATAGAAAATGGATAAACGCCTTCTGAACAATCAGATTCAAGCATTCAACAGTCTGTGGTATAAATATAAATAATCGTTAGACTGTGTTCGGTGTATTTATACCACATTATGTTTTGAACTTTGGTCTATGAGAACAAGTGGTAAGTTTGTTCAGAGCTGGCATGTGAAGTGTCCATTCAGCACTCCACACACAGTCTAATTTCTGTGGGAGTGTAAGAAAACTGAGTGAACCCAAACAAAATTAGGTGAGGGGGGGGGAGTGGTCGAGGTTTGTGAAAGTTACACCACCACCTTCTGAATGCAAAACACATTATTCTCACAGCTCTGGCTTGCTTTTGTGTGCTTGACCTCCCCTCTCGCCTCTGGACAGCTCTAGCCAAACCTCTGTCACCCACCTAAAACCTTTTGACCTTGATCAGCCTCTCTTGAGCCAAAGGCTAGCCAGGGGTTATGGGCTAATACAAGCCAAAACAAACACCAGCCAGTTTAATTACCTATATTTTAACCACCTGCTTATCCCACACCCACTATCATGTTTATGTGGAAGTGTAAATAGAAAATAGAAAATACATTCTTTTCAATGCAAAGAATCTGTTTCATTAAGGTGAACATATTGAGCTGATTAACAGGCAGGCGCTTCTGCAGTTCTACTCTCCAGTCCGGTAGGTGGCGGTAATGCAGTTTTCACTCAATGCCATTGGCTGCCTTGATTTCTAACGATCACCATCAGCCATAGAAAAACCCATACTGGTCGATCTCTAATAAAAAAAAGATGCTGGCCTATTTCTCAGCTCTGTTGTTCTCTGGGGGCGTGACTCAGCAGTAGCTCATATACATAAACACTGAAATAGCACGTTTGAAGGAGGAGTGAAATTAACTTGCTAAAAGATAATAAAATATTGAATCTTTAAAGCAGGATGGACTTTGTTGTCAAATTATGCATGATCCTAGTGCAGATATCTAGCATTCTTGTTTTGATTTCTTTTTTCAACTTTGATTGATAAGTGACATGAAAACAAATTACAGTAAAAGAATGAGAGTACGGTATGAAAAACAAAATTCCAGAGTGAACAGTATTTAGCGCCTTGGTTAAGAGGCATTCCTGCCTTCTTTTGATTGACATATCTTATTCAGTGTCACGAAAATTAAATTGGTGTGAAGCAAAATGATCAGTAGTTGAGATATATATATATATATATATATATATATATATATATAGTTATATTGTGGTCAGACTACTTGGTAAAATCTTACTTTTAGAATTGTAA
>JAQQZS010000037.1:23877400-23891877 GCA_030068045.1 Platyallabes tihoni
TGTAAATCACAGTAATGCTGTTTCTTTTACAGTAATGTGCAGTATTTCGAAAAAACAGTCGGAAACTGTAAAAAAAAAATCCTGTAAATTTACATCAATTTGTTACAGTGTAGCATTAACACTGGCAGCAGTGAGCTAGCCGGTTGTTGTTTTTTTTTTTTTTTTACAATATAATACCACATCTTATAATTTTATTTATCTTACTTTTACAAGGTTTTTTTTTTTCTTTGAAAGGTTAACGTTCACCTGAGGTAAAGTTGCAAGCTCATTTGTTTGTACCGTTTACTTAAAGTTGGAAGGAATGCAGTAGCACAAACAAATTAGCTTTCATTAGCATCAACTTTACTTCAGGTGAACATCCTTGAGTGAGTGTTCTTTCTGCCTTGTAAACCTTATATTCATGCAAGTATTATTTTACAGAATGTTGCATTTCTCTGCTTAAAATGCTGTACATTTCAGTGTTTAAAGTAAAAAAAAAATAAATAAATAAAAATAACAACAATAAATGATGCAAGAGAAAGTTTATGCAAACTTCTGATTGCATATCATCAATAACTAACACTTTTACAACCTATTAATTGAACTTGAGGTAATAATGTTATAATTCAACATTTTATGATTGTACACCATCATACAATAAAAGAAAAACACTAAGAAATGAACTTACTACTATGCAAATACAACGTAACAACATAAACAGCTTTGTTTACCAGACTGCAGCATCTGCTAAATCCCACAATATGTTATGTGGAAACACACTGCACATGTTTTTCAAGCGTGAAAACATAACGTAAAAAATGGCATGTACATATAGCGAAAATTGTGTTTGCAGAGAGCCTTTACTTACTTAATATAACACTTTCAGCTGCTGCTGTTGCAGAAAGCTCATTTAAATGGTTCAGATTCCACCAATCTGTTTTCAGATCAGCAATATTCTCCCTTTCGCCTTCACCTTATCAGCGCTGTACACTCTCCCACTCTCCAGGCACTGATAAGAGCGTGTGTGTTTCCATTCTGCCACTACTCTGCCGATGTCCACCTCACAACAGGCCTCTTTTCCTGCGCAAATCAGCTCCCTGTTATTCCAGACAAAGGTTTTGACCCATCACTTTGGCACCCCAGTACCCACTAAGCCATCTCCACCACCACCCCCGAACCCACAGGGTCAACGTGTCTTACTTCACTTTGTAAGTATCTTTTGTTTGTCTGATGACTGTTGGTACCGTAATGCTAATTTCTAATGCAAAGAAACAGTAGCAGTCAATGCGCATGTGAATAGAGCCAGCAGGTCAGATTTCATGTTCCTTCATGCTGACTGGCTGAGAGTGAGACTGAGAGTGTGTGTGTGTGTGTGTGTGCGTGTGTGTGTGTGTGTGCGTGTGTGTGTGTGTGTGTGTGTATGTGTGTGAGACAGCGAGAAGCACAGCTAATGCAGGGATGATTAGAGTGATCGCAATCACATGCCGTAGGAGGCTATTGACAATGGGGGAAAAATGAGCGTCGAACTCATTTATCATCTGCTTTGGCGCTTGATAGCTCAGCATGCTCCTCTGCAGGAGAACAAACACAAACTAACATACGATAAAGTGTTTAGAGCTTCATGATACTGATGGAGCACAACTGTGCCATTCCGTCGTATTAAATAAGCGTGTCGGTCATCTTGTCAACGTTGGACTGAACACATTGTAGTGACAGGGCTCGATGTTTCTGTCTTATACAGCAAAGGTACAGAAGGCTAAATATTTAATTGGAGGAAAGATTTGTATGAATTTTTAACTTGCAGCACCAATCCGCTCCTTTTCCCTTGCTCGGCTAAGTACGTCGACATAAGGAACGCAAGCGTCTAATGGAATAACTGAGTATTATACAGCGGCGAAATCTCCCAACCATCTCATTGGAGAAACTGCGAGTTATATCTTCCCAGCCTGATTGACGCACACTTATTATCGCTTGTCATCTACACTGAATACTGTCTGCTCATTGATAAGCCAAGTGTTGTTAATAATTGTGGTTTTGCTATGTTTCTTCAAAAAGGCGAGGTATAAGTATAAAGCCTAAGTATAAAAAGAAAAGTGAAAAATATGTGCTTATGGATTCTTTTCTGATGTGAAGAAAATCAGCTGTTTTATTGCTGTGAAATGTTTTAGATCTCTTACACCTGCGTAGTTACATTACATAATCTTACAATGGGTGTTTAGGTTGAACTGGGACTTGTGATGAAATGTCTCATGAATGAGGGTATAAAAACAGACTGACATTTACAGAAGACTTTAAGCACAGTACAGTGAAGGGACTTTTAGAAACAGTGAATCATTTGAACAGTGCAATGGTTTTAAAGAAGGCTGCATGTTTGTGAGTAGATATCCTGGCTGTGGTGCGAAAGAGACGCATCCATCTGTGGGAACTGTACACTCAATCATGCAGGGACATCACTTGCACATTTCAGCAACTCGACTAGGAGTTATTGCCGCATCCCTCATACAATCCTGACCTCGCTCCAAGACATTTCCAGAGTTCCTCTGAGACCAGTGTTTCAGGTGTGAAGGCGGCAAAATGATCATGGATCCGCCGTACTGAGAAAGCTTTCTATCTTGACGGTATTAGTATAGCAGCGGATTATATGAAGAATTAAAGATAGTTATTACTTTCACAACTGTGTTCTGTTATTTCAAAAATCCTGGTTTGACTTGAACACTCATCATATTAATAAATGACACGTAATTTTATCCAATTAAAGTTATATTTAATATTGTGTAATGTCCATATGACTAGACATTTCTTATTTTCACTTAAGCTGCAGAAGGTTAAATCAATCCTTCCATCACTAGACTTTCTTTTTATCGCTCTAGTTTTAAGTAAAAAAAAAATTAAAGCTGTCTGCCTTAAAGACTTGACACCATTGGAATACTTGCAAATTCACAGCTAAAAAACTCATTTAAAAGCAAAATGTAGTGTCAGTAAATATATGAATGCAAGTTAAAGGGAAAATGCAATCCTAAAATTAACCAATATAATTAGTATATATTTTATACTGTTTGTGAATCTATGAGGTTAATATACTAAAAGTAACATTGGTTAAACATAACACTGACCCTATCCTTTTATTCAGTAACTCTTGCATCATAACCGTGAGACCAAACCCGGTGATCAACACATGCACCGAGTTGTATAGACGTGGGCGATACAGAACTAAAGCAAGTCTAAGTTCTGCGTGTATTGATTTTCCTCTCCGAGTGTCACGTTGTGTAACACCACTCTGACGCCAAGGCTCTTACACATCAGCCCTAAAGCAGATTTTCCCTCATAAACACAGGCAAGTGAATTATTACGCAGCTGAATGTTTGAAAATGGGTTTTTAAAAAACTGATAGGAGCTTAAAGTTCCCGGGTGACCTCCGCGCGGACCAAAAAGCGGCTTAGTGCAACCCAACAGTGCATAATTCCTCTCTAAACTAATGACACAAGGGCCGTGGTGAGCTTTTCCATTAGGACAGAAAAGCAAAGCTATGACTGCTTACCTGCCAGAAGGAGCAAGGTATTTCGCACTATTGTGTGAGACTATTCATCCCAGTCACTCCATCCGAGCACGGTTTATTAATAGATTCAGATGTCATACGAGCAAGGTGAATCTTTTCGCCATAACTCAGCCAGTAACTCAAGTCTTTTACATGAGTGTTACTCAGAACACGTATGACATTTAGGCCATGGAAAAAAAGGAAGAAGAAACAAAGAAAGAACAGAAACCTAATGAGTGAGGGAAGCAGCGTGAGTTTAAAATAAGAAATATGATTTGAATCAGAATCATCTCAGACTCTGGTAACCGTCTCTCGCTGGTTATTCTGCAATATTAATCACACGCAGTGTGTTGACCAGTTTCCTTTTTTGAGAAAAAGACAGAAACCCCTTTGACATGAAACTCACTAATGATGGGAATCTGAATGTTTGTGTTTGCACAAAAGATGACAAGATCTGTTCATGATCTTTTAACTAGATAAAAAATAGTAGATTGATTATTAAAGTAAAGAACAAAACTCATCAAAATGAATTAGCAATGAGGTCGCATGATGCAATGTAAAAGACTATGCATTTTCAATAATAGCACATCCCAAAATGTTTTATTCCCTTATAACCACAGCGATTTGGAAAACCCCTAATCATACCCTGATTGGTTAAATTGGTCGTGCTAGCTTACCAAAATATAACTATGTGGACACCTGTTTTACCTAACATTTTTTTCGAACCACATTTCAGGTTTAGTCTCCTCTTTGCTGTTATAATAACCTCCACTCTTCTGGGAAGATTTTCTCAAAAATTTGTAATGTAGCTTGTAGAGATCGTGGAGAAAATCGATTAGTTTAGTTATGTATCATGATTATTTTATGTGGCAATTCATGTATCATCACACTGACTCCAACATGCATTTTTAAAAATTTAGCTTTTAAATTATATATGTTTGCATTTGAGGGGGTAAAATGCTGCTCCATAATTCTATAGGAGGTGCACTCCAAAGTAAATACACATTGGCAGGCAGCACAGCGTTCCATGTGGTTGGAGCAAATGATTTGCTAAGTTTGTTTAGAATTGTAACAAAATCGCAGGAAAAAAAATATTTAGAATTTGGATTTTTATAAACTATTTCATGATACATTTAGAATTGTGATACAAATTAAACTGGCACCTAGGTATCGTGAAAATATCGTATGCGGTGATCCCTGGTGATTCCCGTCCCTAGTGGCTTGTGGGGGATTTGTGCTCATTCAGCCAAAAAAGAATTAATGAGGTCGAGTGCTCATGTTGAGGGAGGACGGCTTGGGTGCAGTTGGCATTCCAATTCCAAAAGCATTTCAGTGCAGTAGAGGTTTGGGGAGACCACTTGAGTTATTCTGGATATTTGGACCGACAAACAAAAAGAGAAAATGGAAGCTTGACACAATATTAGTAATAAAATATAAAATAAAATATAGTTATTTTTTTTACTAGTTATAAATATAATTTTATACCAACAAAAATAATTTGCTGTATTGTTGTTTTTGTTTCATTTAAAGGTCCCATATGTTAACAGGCTAACATAGCTCTCAGAGTTCCCCCAAAATGTGTCAATGCTCCAGCTGAAATAGGCCTCAGATAATGCATTTATACCAAAACTTCCTCTGTTTGACTCTTCCAAACATGCCATTTCAGTGTCTATGTAAACATCTATTTCCAAGCCCCGACTCACCAGAGAGTATTATGTTTTAAGCTGAAAAATAACATTGAACTGAAGCTTTCTTGCTGGAAAACAGAAATTGTCTTATAGGCTGGCATTAAAAATTAATGGAAGTTTTCCTCTGTACACTAATACCTTTAATTAAAAATACACTAAAGACAGATTCCAATGAAAATGCTGTAGAATCCATTTAAAAATATTTCCAGTAAGCCTACAATCTATTGAAAAAGTATATCTTTAGCTTTTAAATATAAGTATACCAAGCCTGTCTTGGTAAGCGCATTTGTGAGATGTGGTTCAGTTCCAAGCAACCAATGGACAGCTGTCTTTTTATGCTCCCTTATGTTCAACACCATTGCCTGCGTCCCTTTATGGCATGACTATTCTGTAATTTTGACGGCTGGAAAATGTGTTGGAATGATAAATGTAAGAGCACGTAGATTAGTGTGTTGAGAGATCCTCATTTCAAATCAGAACATTCTGTTAGACTCCTTCTTCCAGTCTTTATCTTTCTCTGTCTTATCTAGGTAGAGCCATCTGCCATTCACCGTGTGTCAGAGTGAAGGTAAGCAGGCATCTGGCCACCCAAAGCTGAAAAGTGTGTGTGTGTCCACAGCAGGTGACCACTAGCTGAACTAAAGCAAGTCGAACTCCCGGGATGAAATCAACAACCGTTTTCACTCATGTATCTGATGTTTCCTAGAGTTAAGGCACCTAAATATTCTTTTCCTAAAATGATGAATAAGTGGAACCATGAATGATATTCTACATGAACTATATTTATATCGTATGAAACACTATCAGTGCGTGAAACTCCTTATATACTCCTACTCCCTGTATCTGAGAGGTGCTTCCTGGGAAAAGGAGCTCTGTGATAAAGGGATGGGCATGTAAATCAGAGCTGGTTAGCCTGATGTTTACCAGAGAGAGAGAGAGAGAGAGAGAGCGCAAGAGGTGAGGCGAGGACGTAAAATACCTGACAAGATTTGGAGGACCAGCTCCCCATAAGATTATCTTTCCCTAGCAGACAAAAGACTAAACACATAGCTGCGACTGAGAATCAAGACTCTCTCTCGCGAGCTCGAGTTTACACCTTCTTCATTGAGAACAGCAGGGCTCAAATTCAGCACACATACACACACACACACACACACACACACACAAACACCGGGTGCGAAAAGCAGAGTGAGTTCGGAGGTGTTTGGAGAGTAACAGCTGCTACTGGATCGCTTGGGGTGCTCGGCGTTTTGCGCTCCAGTGAAGAAGAATGTGGTTTAATTAGCAGTAACCTTCCTTGTATCCAGAGACCTGTCTCTCATTTGGCTTTTGATACACATGCGCGCAAAATCTGACTTTATACAGTAACCAATGGTCCAAAAAAGTATCAAGCACATTTTGTGTTTACGATCAAAGAACATCCTTTGTACAGTACCAGGATTATGTTCATGCTTATTTTACAAAATATTTTGAATGTGTTATTTTAAACTAATAACACAAACAAACAAATACACATACACCTTGTCATGTTACAGAAACCCTCCATCTTATAGCTTTAGTTCTGTCTGTTACAAAGCACTGACACTGGAGACTCCTTCCATTATTGCTAAATAATCGTCTCTCTAAAGACTCCCTAAAGCTTTGATATAAAAGTTATGGTACACCACATGCACAATCCGAAAAAAAATTAATTAATTGGTACAATAAAATATACGCATATTGGTACCATGCCAAATCATTATAGTAAATAATTTTTTACATTTGTTACAGGTTAGATAAGATTTTATGAGAATAAAGTTGCAAAAAGCTGCTAACCTCAGCCCTGATTCTTAACTTCTTAACTTTTGTTATAAACCTGCAAGCACTGTGCCTATAATTAGTCTGAAAAGTTATGATCCAGTAATGCACGCAGATGCAAGGCAAAACTCTTACCTCAATATCCGGTGCAAACTCTGATTCAGAACAATACAAGAAATCCCAAGGAAAAAGCAATCCTTAAAATAAAAAATAAAAAGTGCTGCTAGATCCAGGTGTTGAGATGACAGGTGTCTTTCCGTCCAGGTGTTACTGCATCAGGAGGACAGGATGAGGATACAATAAATATCTTTTCTTTCAATCAGAGATCATGCTCTATCTCTCTCTCTCCAGAGCAAGGAAGAAAGTGTGATCTCTTAAAAGAGTAAAGTTCCAGGTTAACAAAAGTGGACTTCAGGCACGTGAGCGGGATCGATCAGAGATCCAGTGTCATGTGCAATGTTCATGCACAAAGCAAATCAAGAGACATTCATTCATGCAAAGCACATGAGAAAGAAGCACTCCTAAATCTCTCTCTCTCTCTCTCTCTCTCTCTCTCTATCTCTCTCTCAGCCCCTTAGTTCAGTTCTCTGGTGCAGGCGGTGTGATCAGCGTTCAGTGTCTCTAGCTCTCTGTTTTGTGCAGATCTGCTGCTCACTACAGCCTCAGTCCTCACCCCTCCCCCTCTCTGCCCGCCCCTTTTATCTCAGCCAATCACAACATCTCTCTCTCTCTCTCTCTCTCTCTCTCTCACTCTCTCTCTCTCAGTTCAGTTCAGAAGGGCTTTATTGGCATGAATGTTTAAAAAAAATTACATTGTTGCCAAAGCAATTATAAAAGATTAATTACATTATAAATAACATCAATGTGAATGTATAAACATATATAAACATTATAAACATATTAAATAGGAAAGAATAACATAGTGAGTAAACAACAAAAAAAGAAAACAAAAACAACAAGAAATAACATCAATATTAACAACAACAAAAAATATCAGGTAACTATATGAAGCATCTCTCTTTTTCTCTCTCTCTCCCTCACTCACACACGCACGCACACACATACGCACGCACGCACGCACACACACACATAAAAGGGACCTCCCAAAACTCCACACCTCAACCAAATTGGTCCTTGTGTATTCAGGTGGACACTCAGTTGAGGAGATAGCACAGTAAATATACAAATCAACATAAATAAATAAATAAATAAACAATGGCATGGTAGACTAGTAACACTATGGACTTGCACCTCCATGGTTGAGGGTTCGATTCCCGTCTCTGGTCTGTGTGCGTGGAGTTTGTGTGTTCTGCCCATGTTTGGTGGGTTTCCTCTGGGTACTCCAGTTTCCTCTCACAGTTCAAAGACATACAGATTCGACTAAACTGTGTTTCCAATGCCCATAGAGTGCGTGTGCTTGTGTGTGTGTGTGTGTGTGTGTGTGTCTGTGCCCTGCGCTGGACTGGCACCTTGTCCAAGGTGTATCCCATCTAGTGCCCGAGTCACCTGGGATAGGCTCCAGGCTTCAGGCTAATAAATTAATTAGTGAGGATAATAATAATAATAATAATAATAATAATAATGGTGGCACAGTGGATTAGTGGTTAGTTGATGCCTGTATATATTCATTAAAACATATTAATGCAAAATAAAATGACTGGGTTTTAAGGGTTAAAAGTATCAGCAATTACACTACATGCAAACCACCTTCATAGCTTAAATTTTACTGAAGCAAAAAAAAAACATCACATATTCCACATATGGGCTTCTATTGTCACTCACTTTATAATTAAACACAAAATAATAAAGGTGTTTAAAAAACTTTACTCTAGCAGCAATTGGGATTCCCTCACTCACTCATTGTCTGTAACACTTTACCCTGTATACAGGGTCCGGAGGGGCCTGGAGCCTATCCTGGGACATTTAGGGCACGAGGCAGGATACACCATGGATGGCTAGCAATCCATCGCAGGGCACACACACACACGGACACACTCACTCAGTCATTTACATTCACACACTACGGGCAATTGGGAACATCAATTAGCCCAATCTGCATGTTTTTGGACGAGACCGGAGTACCTGGAGGAAACCCACCAAGCACGGGGAGAACCTGCAAACTCCATGTACACAGACCCCGAATCGAACCCGGACCCTGGAGGTGCAAGGCGACAGTGCTAACCACTAAGCCACCGTGCTACATGGGATGAATCAAAACAATTAAATAGTGCAAATCAGCTGACACAGTGATAAGTGGAAAAGAGTCAAAACCCTTCAAGTTCACAGTCCTTAGTATTGTATGTTCTCTCTGTACCCAGAGAAAAACCGTGCACTTTTTGCACATACTCAGAAAATGCTGTCTGTCTTGGACTAGAGTGTTTTCTGAACTTTGGAAGATGTTCACAGTTCTTGTTGCATCATACCACCCAGACAGCTGGCTGTGAGCAACCGAGAAACCAAACTACCCCAAGCAAAAGTCTTTATAGAGTCTAAACACAGCATTCGTTTAAGTTTTAATCAGTGTTCTTTAAGGGTTTTGTTTATTAGGGTAATTAGGCACTTTTAAATATCCTGGAGCGATCAGGCATGAAAGTTAAGCAAACCATAACACAAGTGTTTATAAATGAGTTACTTTTGTAATATCACAAATCTGTGTAGGGATATGAAATTATTGTTTTTTTTAATAATAGTGAATTTATAATTGATTCATTGATTCATTTCAATTGACTTTTTAATCAATGTATGTATGTAACTCACTGAAATGTTACATTTTTAGTGTTAAAATGCATTTGATGTTTTTTCATAGACCATACCTAATGTGCATGAAAGGTATTTGAATACTGTGTTAGTATTTCTGGTTAAACCTCAAGTAATAAATTAAATATTATAGAATTAGAATATAAGATATAAAATAAATAAGATTTGTTGAAGTGATACATTTTTACATGATTGGAGCAACAATCCTGATCTAACTATAAAGGGGGTTCAAGTAAAATATCCACTTGTATGAAATTCATTGTGATTAAAGATAAAATGACATTTACAGAAGACTTCAAGCACAATACGATGACGAGACTCTTAGCCACATAAACCGTTTTAATAGTGATTTAATGACAATCCCGGCTGACTGCCCACTGCAGACGACCCTGTGAACATTCAACAAGCAGAACGCCTGATCCTTAAAAATCAATGGATAACTTGTCACCAACTTGTGGAAGATCTGTCTGTGTGAACTATGCACACAATCATTCACCAACACCACTTTCACATTTACTGGAACTCGGCTGAAGGTTATTGCCACATCACCTGTACAGTTCTGACCTCGTTCCAAGCCAGTTCCACATGTTTGAGATCTTAAAGGAGTTCCTGGGAGGCCAGTATTTCAGATGCGAAGCAGGTAGTCCGAAAGAAAACTTTCTACCTTGATGGTATCCAAGCACTAGTGAAATCCTGGGATAAGTGCATTACTGTAGCAGGGGATTATATAGTGAAATAAAGGGATTTTTTTTCTCTCATAAGTGTGTTCTGTTATTCTGCACAAATAAACACCAGTTTGGCTTGAATGACTTACAATATGTTTGTTTAACATCTAAAATCTTAAATTTTTCAGCCCAAAAAGTGCACTTTTTCTTGTGAGTAAAAAGCACTATTCTGAGGTCCTATTAGAACCTGAACAATTCTTTAAACAAATATATATATATATATTAAATTGGTATTTCATGGAAAACTTCATTTCTTTTCTTACTCAATTGTAATAAAATGTAATACACTATACCATAACTCCAGAGAAGTTCCTAATGCACTAATCCTTAAAGAAGTTTTTGTTGTTGTTGTCTTGTCTTTTTTTTTTAATCAGTAAGGGTCCAAAATAGAACCAAATAATTGTATAGCAGTGCAGTATCATTTTACCATGCTGTTATAGTTTCTGAAATTTATCATCCTTCATCATAAATCTCTTGACAACGATTAAAGCTGGTTAACCAAATAATTTTCAGACAAGAATAAAATGTTCGGTCAAGAATGGCTAAATCTGGCTTTCTGAAAAGTTAGCTTTTTAGTGTGAGAGGAATAATGCAAGTGTGTATGCTCAAAATGATTATCATAATCATAATTAAAAAACAAATCATGGGTGAAAATACAGGCAGCCAGCACAGAGAGAAACCAGAGCAACCGTGATCATTTAGAAAGCAGTGTTTATGTCTGAAAAAATGAGTCTGGAATACGCAGGAGACATTTGTGGAAGTCCGGCCATGAAAAAGTTCCTGCGCTGGGACTAGCCTGTCTCCGAATGAAGAGAGGACACTTATAGTTTCTACTGGTGCTATTAGAGCTACCTGTTTTGCATTAAATGTAAATTTTCCCTCTGTCTATGCAAAAAGGTGGGGAAAAAAATCTCTTTAACCTCTCTGTCAGCTGAAGGAGCGATGAGGCAGAGGGTGAGAGGAAAGAAGAGACGGTCCATATGGGCCTGTCATTACACTGTGCAGGAGAGAAGGAACCCTCTGTCACTGTGTGTGTATGTGTGTGTGTGGTGTGTGAAAGAGATAGAGAGAGAAAGAGAGAGAGAGAGAAAGAGCGATGGTGACTTAGTATAAAGTTATAGAAGGTCTCCTCCTTCTTGAGTTACGTCTTGTTTTTCTCTTCTTTCATTCCTCATAATTTCTCATGTCGTCACCTTCTCATTTCATATTCTATTCCCTCTTTATTCTCTTCCTCTTAACCTCTATTTCTTCTCTGTGCTCCCTATTTTAGTTTCTTACGCTTCATTCTTTCACTCTTTGTTCATCTCTTTCATTTCCCCTTATCTCATCCCCTCTGCATTCACCTAGATCCCTGTCATTCTTCTCTTCCTTTCCTTCTCTCCCCTTCCTATTCTCCTCTCTAATCGATCAATCCCTCTTTTCTCTCTGCTTTTCCTACCTTTCTTCTCCTTTCTTCTCCCTTTCCCTCTCTCATATATACCTCTCCTTCTGCCTTTTCTTCTCTGCTCTCCTCCTACACTCTCTTAATTCATGTCTCCTCCCTCTCAATTTTCCACCTGCCTCATTCCCTTGCTCTCTTCATCGTCTTGTCTCCTCCTCCCTTTCTACTCAGTCATTTCTCCTTATCTGTTCGGTCCCCTATTTATCTTCCATCCTGTCCTCCAGGACCTCCTTTAAAAAAATCACTCATTCCTTGCAATCTTCAGTCATCCATCTTTTTCTCCTCTTTTGGTGTCTTCCTCACTTTCTCCTCTGCCTGTCTTCCACTTCTTTTCACCTTATTCGCTTAGCTTATCATCCTCTTTTCTCCTCCTTCTGTCCTCCCCTTCCATCTCCCCAAAAAAGGGATTTCTTTCCTTCTTTTTCCTTTTCTTCTTCCTCGCCCTATCAACCTGTGTGTTTTCCCGCAGCAGTGCATCCAGACGTCGGTCGTTGCATCAAAACACTTTACGCTTCAGAAAACTGAGACTTGTCCCTCAATGCTACAAAGCCCTGGTCAAACCCAGACAGCCTACACACACATACACACAATCCCATCGCCTGTGGGCTGTGAAACGAGTCTATTTGTTGACAACTGTTTGCCATTCTGGAGTGTATCGATTATCTGTTTCAGGGCTGCACAGGGCTGTCTTTCATCTTCCTCTCCACCTCAGTCTCTTTCCTCTCATCTCATCTGTCATTCTCTCACCCACCTCCTCCGGTGCTGTTTTTTTGTGATATGCATCACCAGTGGCACTCCAAAAGACTGTTAACAAGCATCTTTAACATGCAAACCTTGAGATCAAAAGCCTGTCGCTCAGAAATCCAGACATGTGGACATTCAGTCATGTATGAAAAGATTCTAATTTACACAGCAATGCTTACACACACACACACACACACACACACACACAAATGTGTGAATACTGGCAGAGGAAATAATTAGTGCATAATTTTTACATAAATGGCAGGACTCGAATAATAATAATAATAATAATAATAATAATAATAATTCTCAGTGTGCCACACATACCTTCTTGCAGTTTTAATTTTGGAATCTATACACATCTACTGATTAACCCCCTCACGTCCCTGTTCCCTTCCCCCACCCTGCATATTCATGATGCAGCGTCTCTGTAAGGACACCGTTTAAATTGGAAATGTTCCTTTCGTGTGCACGCACGTCAAGCTGCCGAAAGGTGCTGCGTAAGCACACACACAGCTGCTGCGTGGTCATTGTTGAGAAGGTGTAATGTTGACTAAACAGGAGGTTGATGTGTCCAGAGGCAAAAAGTTAAACAAGAAACTACCAGGTGTGTAATCACACCCGACCTTTTCATGCTTTAAGTAGTCAGTGCTCTGATTTCAGAGTTAGAGAGAGAGAGAGAGAGAGAGAGAGCAGGAGATATACAGCACTATGAGCCATAGCCATATACAGTAGCTCCGCTCAGTCAAAATGTGAATATCAGAAAGACAAATGTGAATCACTTAGGAACAGGGAAGAGAAACCAACACTGAAGCGCCTGAAATATCTGTGATTGCAGGCAAAATTTAGAAATTCACTCCACACTCTTTCTCTCTGTCTCTCACTTGGCATTATCCTCTGTCTATTGTAATTTTCCCCCCACTTTTGTGTCTTAACTAACAAGAACCATAAACAAAGGAAATAATAATATTATTAATAATAATAATAATATTTTTTTTTGTCAACTGTGTTGGATCGACATCTCATCTAGGGTGTACCCAATACATTGTGCCCAAAGTCTCCTGGGATAGACTGCAGGCCCCTGTGACCCTGTGTACAGGATAAGCGGTATAGATGATGAATGAATTGTCTTATGAAAGAATTACAAAAATGTTATGTCAGTTAATTCATTACTATTAAACAAATAAATTGGGTGGAAGTGTCCTGTTTAAGTTTGGTGTTAGAGATGAGACAAGTGGTTCTTCCTTCTCATACAAATTGTATTAAATACAACCAAACACAACCACATTATCCTCACTGACTCACTCATATTCTATACCGCTTTGTCCTGTATTCAGGATCGAGGGGGGCTTGAAGCCTATCCCAGGAGACTTAAGGCACGAGGTGGGGTACAAGCTGGACAGGGTGCACACACACACTCATTCACACCAGTTAGCCTTATTTGCATGTCTTTGGACTGTGGGTGGAAACCGGAGTACCCGGAGGAAACCCACCAAGCATGGGGAGTCGGGAATCGAGCCTGACTGAGAATTGATCCCGGACCCTGGAGGTGCAAGACACCATGTGCATGCTGGCCAACCACATTACCCATGTCCTCATAAAAGGTTTAATAACACCTGGTTCATTACACTGTTTTAGACTAATTATTAGTAATGCATGATATACCAGAACTACAGGGAGTGCAGAATTATTAGGCAAGTTGTATTTTTGAGGAATAATTTTATTATTGAACAACAATGAACCCAAAAAACTCATTAATATCAAAGCTGAATATTTTTGGAAGTAGTTTTTAGTTTGTTTTTAGTTTTAGC
>JAQQZS010000037.1:23925514-23939806 GCA_030068045.1 Platyallabes tihoni
GGAAGGTTAGTGGTCTCTTCTGTTGGTCAAGTCTAGGTTGACAATGTTGTGTGCCCCCAAAAAATATTAATTTGAATATACAGAATAAAGGCTTTTCCAATTAATGAATTTTTTTCTTTTCTTATGGCATGGGCATTTTCCAAGATGTCAAGGCCAGGATTTATTAGAAGGGCACTGGTGGCTCAGTGGTAGGTGTTTTGCATGCCATGTGGAAGGCCTGGGTTTGATTCCAAGCTACTGGCCAAACCCCAGCCACTGGATGGAGTTACAAAGCCGAGATAAAATGTGAAGGTTGTGTCAGGAATGGCATCCAGTGTAAAACCTGTGAAAAGGTCAGGATTCATTGGACTCTGGAGAAGGCTTTACACAGTGGTCCTATTCTCATCATACATGCAAGATTTTGGAGAGAAATTACCGTGACTCTTGACTGAAATAACAGTTGTGACATAACATAAGCTTATCTAAATGAAGCCTCAGCCGCAGTCAAAGAGATAGAAGAGAAGTGTGTGACTTTTTGTTTTTGACTTGAGAGTGTGGTGGCAACAAGAATTTCAAACTACTTTTACCTCCGCACACAGTTTGTGGTGCAGAATACAGACTTATTGTGCCTGAAGATGGCACAAAGAGCTTAACATGTCATTCCCCATGTGTGCTGTGAATTGAAACTACCGAACTTAAGTCATTTTATCAGAATAAAAACAAATCATGCTGAAATGTAAAAGCAATTTGGATTCAAGATGTGTCAAATATGACTCGCTTTGTGACTCTTGAAGTATTCAAGTATTGGGGTATTCATAATTTTCTTATTATTTTTCACTTCCAAAATCCCTTATATTGAGATTTCTGGGCTAAAGTAAAGGAAAATACATGATTGAGCCATACTGACTTCATTAAACATTTGTGGAAACTTTGGTTTGTTTTCATGAAGAATGGAAAGTGCAATAAAAAAGCGGCAATTTGCAACCATAATGTGATATTGATGAAGCAATTTTAACTTTAATGGACTTCTTTTTCAGGGAAATTTTATAATCTGATATATTTTCATACATGCTTTTAAATATGCTGTATCTGTTCATCACAAAATGTTATCCTGAGTGCATTAAAAGAGGAAGAGAGACAGAGTCGATGTTGTCTTTGAACTGTAAATGCCAAATATATGGATAAAAAAACACTTTTAGTGATGTTCAGACTAAAACAATAGAGGAAAAATACTGCAGGCTTATTATGTAATTCTGAAAGCACAAGTTATTATCTTGGGAGAGAAAAGACATTCAGATTAATTCATCATGGAGCAGAGAGAGAGAGAGAGAGACTTCTTTATCTGTGCATCTACAGTGAACAGAATAGAGAGCAATGAGGCTCACTGGTGAGGAAACCTTAATCAACAAGGTATGTGTGATTGAGACGAGATATTGCTGTGCAAGGAAATTAAATTGAAATACACTACTTTTAGAACTTGCTCCACTTTATAAAGGGTCATGTTATAGTGGAGTTTGCATGTTGTTTCCTCTGGGTATTCTGGTTTCCTCCAACAGTCATGACAGTCAGACATGCAGATGAGGTTAATTAGTATTTCTAAATTGCCCTCAATATAAGAGTGGGTGTTTGAGTGTGAAGGTCTACATTCTTGTGCCCCAAGATCATTTGGCACCTCATACTAGTGCCTAATGTCCTAATGTCCTAATGTGTCCCTTCGGATAAACTGCAGACCTATTGTGACCCCATACAGGATAAATGTTATAAATAATGAGTGAGTGAGTGACATCATTTCACATTTTCTTTTTTATTGTTTTGTTTTTCATGTTTCACTTATTTTAGATGTATTTTTAAAAAATATATGAATTTCAATGTGACATATTGCGTGTATATCAAATGTCATCTTATTATTATTCCACTCTTTAGCCAATATAATGCAAATATCAGTTAGCCTTAAGCCCAAAGTCATATTTGTACACAAAACTCTGCAACTTCTGAATTCTTTTAGTTTATAGTTACATCTAATGTCTGAAAATTAGTGTGTGCAATTTCAGTAGTAAATCCTCACTGTGCTCACTTATCCCCACTCTAAACATAGTCTTATACAGTATTTGTTACATTTCTATTGTTATAGCTTATGTGAACAGTTCCACACATACACAGTACTGTGCGCTTTACCTGGATAAGATCATAAAGAAAGTGAGTCAAAGTTTCTCAAGGGTGTCCTATCTCCTCTCTTCAGAGAAATCTAATAAAACCCTCGATCTTGAGGCGAATCAATGCGAATAAAATGTGATTGGTTTAATTTTCACCCCATCTGGATGGGATCAACAGTCTCATAATTGCAAATTGAAAGTTCATTGTCAGTAGTTTTTTTATATAAAATGTGTTAACTCTACTTTCTTCCTCTTAAATCCAATATTAACGTGTTAAATCTTCAAAGCTACTACTTTCCTGTCTCCTCTTGGATCTAATATTAACGTGCTAACTCTCTCTCTCTCATGCTCTCTCTCTCTCTCTCTCTCTCTCACACTGTTTCTTCTCCAGTAATTTATCAAAATGTGTAAAAATGGTTTATTTTCTTTAAAGTAAGAGATGAACATGATACCAGGCATTTGGCCAAACATATGAGGGTGAGTCAAAAATTATCCGCACCAGTATTGGAATATTATTGAAGAGTTGAACCCTAAACATAAGATGAAGAAGACTGCTGTCCAAGTGCGTTGAGATCTTGTGTGACAATGCACGTCCGCACACTTCTGCCCACACTGTCAAACACTCTGCAAAGACTTTGTTTTAAGGATATCACTCCATCAGACTTTCACTGGTTTGAACCCCTGAAAGCAGCCCTAAGAGGATGAAGATTCTTGTCTGATGAAGAAGTGAAGACAGCAGTGCATTTGTTTCTTACAGTTAAGCCTAAAACATTTTTCTGTCTTGTTGAGTGTACTAAAAAGCAAAGAGTTCATGTTGAAAAAAGATGTTTCTAAAAGTTAATTAATTGATTAAAGTTCTACAGTCAGATGATTTTTGGCTCATCCTTGTATAAAAACAGCATCCAAAGGATTCACTGCTAACATCCCAGTGCCAGACACCACACTCGTAAATAGTCATAAGTGGAAAGCGCCGCCCTGGTGGCACAAGGGAAATATTGGGCTTAGTTTTTTTTTGCATTTTGATGATATGGCTGATGGGGATTTAATTAAGGCCGCATTATCTGGTATTGTAAGAAAAACAATGAGAACGTCAAAGATTCCCAGTAGAAAAAGGGATGTTTAATGCGGCATAAAAGTAACAAAACATTTGAAACACTTTGCAATTCCTCATAGTTAAAAGGAATAACTTGCAATATCTGGACTTTATACTATACCTTAAACAAACAAACTCCTCATGTAAATTTTTATTACAATGTACTGAAACCGTTTGCACCTACTTTTGAATGGTGGTGATCACATCTCCTTTTGGTGGTTTTTGATGATTCACTACTATTTACATCCTATAGGTCATACTGTACCATCTAAGTGATATGATTTACATACTGTATTACTGAGACCAGGTGACTAATCAGGTCATCCTTTAATGTCTTACCCAGCTGTAGATGATAGACTAACACTCTACTAGTAAGATTCACATCTTATCGCAATCTGAATGGATTGTCTCTATGTGAATTGAACCATTTAGAAGATAAGCATCAAGAATATTCTAGAGTGGAATTTGTGTCTGGGCAGTCTGTCATTTTTTAAAGTATCTTCCTAAGGTTTCTTCCTTATGTTCCTTATGTTTTTATTTTTTTATTTAAACAATTAATTTGATTTCAGTAAAGATGCTGTTTAAATGCCCATTGTTATACCACTATATAAATAAAATTTAATCAAGCACAGCATTTTTTCACATATATTTCTCATATCGCTACACATTCAGGAGCAACTTCAGTTGAGTCATGTTGACCTGAACAGAACAAAAAAGTTCAAAAAAAAAAAAAAAAAAAGAACTAGTCCCCATTTCCTACTTGTCAAACCTTCATCACCCCATCATTACCCAAACCATAGCTACCTTGTGTGTGATTGTGCGTCATGAGCAAAGAGAGGACCCATGTGTTGAACAAACAAGTCTAAAGGTCAGCTCTGTCACTCCCGCAGACCACACAAAGCCGGAGTGCGTGCTGAGATGGAGCGGGAATAAAAAGCCATGGATTCAGCTCAGCTTGTCCAACTGTGTGACTTCGATCCAAATCAGCGCCTTTGCCGTATGCAGTGTTTCCACTACAATTGATTGAACAGAGAGCTTTTTTTTTTTTTTCATTTTCCAAATGAAGAAGCTACTGAATATCAGTGAAGCGGTCCCATATTGCATCATACAATCTGGGACATCCTGTAAAGCCAGCACTGACTACTGCACAGCAGAGTGAAGGCTTGTGCATTTGAATAACTAGATCCAATAAAAGGGGACATAATATGTGCGGGACAGTGACAATGTCGGAAAAGTTACCCTCATAAAAATGATATATGAAACCTGACAACTGATATTTGACCTGCTTCCGACTGCTTTCTTCAATTTTCATAGTAATTTGACAGAATACAGGAGACAGAATACAAGTGGCATATTTTTTTTGAGATAAGCTTGTGCTGTAACACTTTCCAGCATGAGTTGTGTTAAAATGTCATGCCAACTTGAATTTTTGTATATCAGCATCACATAAGAATAATAATGTGAAATTGCTTGACAAATAAGGTAATTTATAATATTTATTCAAAGATGCTCTTTAGTTTCTCCTAAGCTCAGTACTCAGTGGAAACATTGGAAATAAGCTCTGCTGTATAATACTGTTACATGTAAAAGTTCAAGCATTTGGCAGTTTTATGCATTACACTGTAGCAACAATTTTACATAAATTTCAATTCAATACAGTGTAATAACCTCAGAGCAACAGAATGCACACAGGAATGTTCCATAATATTAAATGGAAGTATAAATTGATAATAAGTAGTTTGTCATATAGTTTAATTCATAAATAAACTTTAAAACCTGGACTAGATCAACTTTACAGGAGGTATGGGATTAAGGAAGTCATATCTGATTGTCCATAAAATGTGTAATACATTGATTAGGGAAAACAATGCTTTGCTTTACGTGGTGCATGTCTTTAGGGAGCATCTGTTTGGTGATCTATATGTGGTTGCCATCTGGTTGCCGTTGTTAGGTTCTTGGACACGACCCTTAACCCTACGCCACATACAGCCCAGCAACTGCATGCAGTAAAGGTCCCAAGAGTGATTAGGAAATTAGAGGGTTGCACTAGGAATGGCATCTAGCATACTTGTATAACCTGTGTCTGATCTTGTGATGTGTTCAAGGAAACAAAAATCCAGATTTTAAGCTAGCCTTTTTAAGTTCATTTACAGTCCATATACAATAGTTACAATGATATAAGTATGCTGCTTGTGATATCAGCGAGTGTTTGTGAGTCGAGGAGGTGTGACTTGGCCCACTGGCTGCAGCCACCCCTCCTCCTTACAGTACATGCGAAACTCACAGACACACAGAATATATCCAGCATAAACTTCAAAGCCAGCGGCACTGCTGTGATACTTTGACTTACATCAAAGGAAACGTAGGTGTTAAAGCTTTGATTCTTCGATTGTTTTTACTTTAGAAGTCTTGTCAAGTTTTATATGTGGATTTCAAAAACTGCAAGTGGAATCTGTTGGTCAAGTCAGGTTCAGGTTCCCAGTATTGTCAATTGAATTACAGTACTGTAGTTTTGCAGTGAATTCAGGCCAATTGTGAAGCGGTGAATTATATTTGATTGACCAGATTTTTACATAAGTATTAGAGTCCACTGACGTGCCATGTATAATTTTTCAATCAGACTAAAAACAGGCAAGCTAGGAGTCAGGCGATCAAAGTGGTTTGGCACAGGTATAGCAAACGAGTCCTCTGTGGTTATTTTTATTCCATTGTACATTGTACTGGGAAACCCAGCCTAACATTTCACTATAAGTTTCATGTGGGGATGTGCAAAATAAAACCTATATGGCTCCCATTCACAAATTAGAGAATAACAGAAATTTTGGGAAAACTTTCAGTTGAATTCTTTAGAAAAAATATGCATTATTTGCCAATTTCTTGTGTTTTGAAAATAACAATGAGGATATGCCTACTAAATAAATCAAAAAAGCAATGCAATACAAGTCCATATATTTAAAGATTAAGTAAGACCAATTCAATTAAATTAAAATACTGTAAATACAACATATAAAGGAATGACACTGTTCGTAACCGTAGGCAAACAAATAGCAAAGGCTGGAGTTGATGGGTACAGTAGATCTAGTTCATGCTGCACTCATAATTGAATGGTTATTTAAAAACTGTTATGATGCTTTGGGGGCAGTGAAAGCTGTTTTTTTTTTAATGCTGTGTAATACTTTAATACAACCTGTGCCATTCCTCTGCATGTATCGTGTTTTTCTTTATCTTGTTATTGATACGGTTTTAAAAAAGATAAGTATTCAGTTTGAGTGTGGGAGGCTGAAAAGCCCACTATCATGAGATACTTCTGTCAATATACTGTAGCAGTTTCTCTGTGCTTGGTGTCCTTGACCTAGACATAGTGGATTTTTTTCCCTTCTGTTCTCATGTTCTTTTGATTTTATGTAATTTATAACTAATTCACTTTTTTTTTTGGTAATTTTCTCTCAATTCTGGCCTTTTTGGATTCTGTTGAACACTATTTTTTTATTTTTTTGTAGGTGAAAGTCAAAATTGGTGTAGGCCTGAGTCAGCTTGTACTTTTGCATTTTAAAACTTTCCTTTTTCAGTCTTTGGTCACCATGTCATGCTTCCAGCCTGCTATGCACTTTGGATTATGTGGGCATCAATAAATTTAAATGAGCTAGGGGAATGGTGGCTCAGTTGGCTAAGGTTCTAGGTTGTTGATGCGGGGATCTGCGTGACTGGGACCGAGCCCTGCCGCCAGTGGGTTGCAACGCCCCATACTTCCCAGCTGCTGCATGCAGTGCCAGTTTCAATCCTGGTTAGAAAAATGGGAGGGCTACGGTGGGTTCTGATGGTCTGCTGTATCGACCCCTTGACTAGGAGCAGTCGAAAGAAAGAAAGCATTAAATGTAAATGAGCTGTGTATGAACATGCTTTGCACTTTACAGGTTACTGGCATTCATCGACAAGTATGAAGAAAATCAGCATTTCCAAAACTGCTGTAAATCTTTAGTTCAGTTATCCTTACACAAACATGTGCATAAGTCATTAATAATAATCGTGTTATAATAAACATCGGTTCAATTCTGCCTATATTTCATATTTTTTCCCTTTTTGTTCCCAGCATGACACCTAAAACAATTTACCTGTTATATATTTATATATTTGTTATATATATTTATTTATTTACTCATATTTATTATTTACTATTAATATACAATTATAATTATATTATTTTATTTATTTACTTCAGAAATAAAACCCAGTAATACAAACATGCAATCTAACTGTACAAATCTTCTTAAGCACTATTCTCTTTAATGATTCATTTCTCTTCACTTTTCCTAATTAACCATTTTCTCTCTACAATCACCTAAGATTACTGCTAACTCTCAGTAATCTGGAGTTATATGAGGTCACGTGTGCTCTGGGATCTTTTTAATTTCATAAACATCCTTTTATTTCTTCCACACTAGTCACTGCTTTGAACTGCACATTGCAGGTAGAACAGTTTCAAATAACTGGAAATACCCTTGAGCTTCTTTAATCTGGCCTGTACACACATGCCTAACAAGCAGTGAAGTGTTGTCCAAGGGGGTTTTGGATTACAAACTGGAGAGGGGTCAGAGCGGTCAACACACACTCAAGCAAGTCCGAACGCAGGAAGTAATAGTCAGTCAGATAGAAAACGACAGTGCTGTCCTGGACAATTTTTATTACCTAAAGTTAATAGTACAGTAATGCAGTAGGATCAGGATGCAAAGACTTGATGTGATCAGGACTGTTTTGTCTAATGCTTACATGATCCACAAGTACATACAGTTGGTTAAGCATGCTGTCTTTAATAGAAGATCTTAACTATGTGATTTTTAACTGTGTGTGTGTGTGTGTGTGTGTGTGTGTGGGCGGGTAGGTGGTTGGGTGAGTGGGAGGAATGTATGAGAGAGAGAGAGAGAGAGAGAGAGAGAGAGAGAGCGCTCTAAAAAGTAATGTGGCAAGAAATAATAGTGCAGTGCATGAAAATAGGGATATAATTGGCTACACCCAATGCAACACCTCACAGCTGATCTTTAGAGCAACACTGTTGTCCCATTGGTAATGGGTTTACTTAAAAATATCTACCTAGAGATATATAGAAAAACACATGTATGCAGTGGAGAAAATACATTTTTGATCACCCGTTGATTTTGTAAGGTAGCTCACTTACAAACAAATGAAGCAAACCAAATTTTTATCATAGGTTTATCAAAGGACAGAGACAGAAAATCCAAAAATCAGAAAAACCAAAAATAAAAAAATTAAAATAATAATTGATCCCCAACCAACCAACAATAATTCTGGCTCAAGAAGACACATTTCTTAATGTTTGCCAATAAACAGAGGAGGATTGGGAGAAAGTGCTGTGGTCAGATGGGACCATCAACTTTGGCATCCACTCGACTCGCCATGTTTTACAAACAAAAATGCTGGCTATGGTGCAGGTACAAGGTACAGGCTGCACTGAGGGGCCACTGGATGGGCCATTATTGGATGAAAACCTCACAAAGATTGCTTATGGATGGGTACTCCAGCATGTGCCACCAAAACAGTTCATGACTCCACAAGACCTCTTAATCCTATAAATTGTAAGGTGGGGCCTCCATGGATCAGACTTATGACAACGGCAACCTGGTGGAGCCTGGAATATTGATATTGGTGGTCTTTTGGCTGCTCTAGTCAAGGGGTCACCACAGTGGTCCACACACAACTTGGCACAGGTTTTACGCCAGATGCCCTTCCTGATGCAACCCCCCCATTTTATCAGGACCAGCACTAAATTCTGTGACTGGGGTTTGGGCATTGGGAGGGAATTGAACCCAGGCCGTCCACATGGCAGGTGAGAAACCTAAACTTGTATACATACAGTAGTGTTCTTATATCTTCTATTTTTAGTGTTAACCTGGTGGTGTTATTAATGTTATGACCAAATGGTCTATTTAGGTTCTATGTATTTATATTTATTGCCTCAATTATTCTGAATCTACAGTTTAATTCCCTACTCAAAGAAAATAGTAAATCATTATGCATTGACATTAATTATGGGTAATTACAGGCTGCAAACAGATGTGAAATTATTTGAGACATATATAGATCTATTAATAGGCTGCATAATGGAATAATGGCAATTTAATGGAATAAAAAAAACACCACATGAACAATAAAGCAAGAATATGTTTTAGGCACCACAAAAGTTAGCGTCCCATGATGACTGGGTGTACTGAGTTCAAAGCAACAGTCCACTCACAAGCCATAATGGTTAGTATAATTAAATTGAAAAGTTGGTACTGTACAGCAGAGTTCCTTACACATAAAGAGCCCAGTATCAAAGGGTAAATTGGAGCAATGTCTGCTTTTACATATGTAATAAGAGCAAATGACCACACTCATGTTGCCATAGGGGTAACTAGTCAGAATTTGATCAAAAGCAAGTTAATTCTTTAAATAAACAGACTAGTTTTAATCCCGGATCCACACAGAGCAGACAAATGATCCTATGTACAATGAGATGCTTTCTCATGTATGTTCAGAATGCACTGGCCTCCTTAAAGGCTGACGGCATTGTCTGGAAGTGACAGGTGAGCACTAGTTTAAGTAGGAAACTGCTCCAGGTATGACACTGCTACATCAACCAGAAAAAGTCTGCCAAATTGAAAGAGTATGTCTTGAGCTCTGTAACATGGCACAGACAAATGAGCTCCTGGTCCTCATCTCTCCTACCCAACAACCCGATTAACTGATTCACATCTCTCCCCACCACATGAGTTTAATCTTCACACGGGAATACTGCCTGAGGATGTCATGCCGGAAATGTGAATAGCTCAGACTCGTGCAAATGTATATTACTTGCAAGCTTTTTTAACTTCATTGGTATTTCAGATATAATCCCTTTTATTTGATTTATTGAGCTTTAAATAGTGGTAACTTTATCCTCTTGTCTCAGTCTCTGACACCAATATCTATTTGCATTCCTCAGCATTGCTCTTATATCACTATGTAAAAATTCTGTCACTTTTTCTTGCCACTAAATGTATGTAAAACCTGCTTTTATAAACAAAACCAAACACATATGTGAGTGAATAACTGAATGGCAGCATAGTGAGAGATGTCGAATCCTCCATTATAAGATCCTGCAATGGGATTTCATTTAGATGCTAATGTGATTATGTTCTAAAAAGCGTCGCATGTATCAATCAATGGCCTCAATCAAACCTACTTGTGGTACTTTAGAAATATTAATAAAATATGGAATGTGTTTTAAGATTACAAAATGCAAATGTCAAGATTATGCTTAGTTATTTCTGTTGCTTTTGCCCGTAACATTCCGAATAGCCTAAAAGTTAAATAGAGGGGTGGGCTGAGTCATACAGTACCAGTCAAAAGTTTGGACACACGTTAAGTATTTATTTTCTACATTCTACAACAGTACTGGATTTTTTTTTTAACTTTGAAATGTTATAATTTTTATAATAGTCATATAATAGTCAGTTATAATAGTTACATTAGTAACTATTATAGGTCTTGCAAGAACAGTATTGTTAAGTGTACTTTAATTAAGATTATGCAGATTATGCCATTATGAAGACTTTACAGAGCATAAGCAGATGGTCTTACTTGATGGAATTTAGTGTGTCTAAACCTTTGAGTGTTGGTATATTTTAGTAGATCCATTCATTCATACCACATATCCAAGAGGCATTCAAATCAAACCAGGACATATGATGGAATTATAACGGATGAAGCAGTGAAAAACGATTGACATTAATAAAATACTTCAAGCACAGTACAGCGATGAGACTCTTAGTTTCAGTAAAACATTTGAATGGTGCAAACGTTTTAATGTTTAATGACATTCTAATGACAATCTCAGCTGAGATGACTTGGAGCCCATTGCAGTCTTTTCTATGAACATTCAGTCTGATCCTTGAAAATCAACAGATAACTCAGCTCAACTTATTTTTTTTTTTTGGACATCAGTCTGTCCACTGACTCTGCCTTGAGCCATCACTCATCAGTCTGTCTACATGAGCCATCACTAAACCTGCACGTTCTGCCTTACTGCCTTGTGGAGGATGTCATTTCTCCCATCAACTAAGCTACGCTGACTTAAAGGAGGCACTCTTGGAAAAGTTTAACATCTCTTCAGAGACCTACCTTCAGCAGTTCTGTTCTGTGCCATTTCTGTTCCAGCTGGGGAGTCACCAATGGAAACGGCTGCAAAACTTGTACTGTCTTTGGGTGAGGCCTGAGCTGCACACAAAGGAGGAGATCGGTGAGATAGTAGTCCTGGAACAGCTACTTCGTGTTCTTCCCTATAAGATCCGAGTGTGGGTGAAGTAACATGAGCCAACAACTGGACTTGACCCTGCTAAACTGGCTAAGCAGTACAACAATGCTCACCGAGGTAGTCAGTGCTCTCAACCCACGAAAGGTAACTTTAAAAGTTCTATCAGTGGCCCTGATGCACCTCATGTTGACTTAACACAGAAGGTAGCTCCAGCAAAAAGACTTGCTTGCTATTATTGCCAACAACCGGGTCACAAGCAACTGTAAAACAAAATTGACTGGGTTTTGCTATGTCCCAAGGGAGGAGGACATTGATGTGAACAATCCACGCAAAACACAATATGTTCCAGCGACTGTAAATAAACACAGTTTGAATGCTCTGTTGGACACTGGTTGTTTACTGGTCATTTACGTAGCTCAAAAGAAGTCACATGTCACATGTTTAATTTACTAATCTGGTCAATGTACAATGTGTTCATGGGGATGTGAAGTGGTACCCGCAAACAGAACTTATTTGTTGAATGTGGCTGTTGTTGATGATCTACCTGCTGATATGATTTTGGGAAGAGACTTGCCGGTGCTTACTGACCTTTTGCATTCTACCAGAGACTTTGTAATTGCTTCTGACCATGCTGAGGTTGCTTGTCCTGTTGTAACACGAGCCCAGTTTAAAGCAGGTCTGCAGCCTTTACCAGACTTACACCATAGTCTGCTGCAAGGCAGCAATGACGACTAGAAAGATGTTGGTACCCCAGCCCCTGAGATCCAAACTGAGGGTCTTGAAGTGCCTGGATGGAAGGTTCCAGAAAATATTGCCGAATTGCAAAAAGCAGATGAGTCTTTAAAACCACTGTTTGCTAAAGTGTTTGATGAAAAACAAGCTGACTTGTGTGGGGAAAAATATGTTGTCATCAATGATGTATTGTATATGCAAGTGCCTGAATTCACCCGTTTGGTTGTCCCTAATTGTTGTCATTCCATAGTGTTACACTTAGCACACAGTATTCCATGGGCA
The DNA here is from genome assembly GCA_030068045.1 of Platyallabes tihoni. Taxonomy (NCBI): domain Eukaryota; kingdom Metazoa; phylum Chordata; class Actinopteri; order Siluriformes; family Clariidae; genus Platyallabes; species Platyallabes tihoni. Next base: position 23,938,044 of record JAQQZS010000037.1, read on the forward strand.
GATATATGGCACACCAGAAAACCTATGCTTGCATAAGCTCACGGTTTGTTTGACCCTCCATGTACACTGATGTACAAACTTACTGCACCACATGCCCCACATGCCAAAAAACAAGTGCTGTGCGGCGATAGGATAGGGCACCTTTACTTAGAACACGGACAAAAGGTACTGTTATTGCTCCCTACCTCAACGAACAAACTGCTGATAAAGTGGCAAGAACCCTACTCTGTTGTTCGCAAGATGGGACCAGTGACATATGAAATTCATCACCCTGACAAAGGTAAAAAGTAGAAGAGGATCAGGAGGACGACCAACCAGAGCCGATGGTGAGAGAACCAGAACAGCCAGCAGGGGTTGATCTGCTTCATCTAGAAGAGCCCAAGCAAGCTGAGCTGCACTATCTCCTGGATCAGTACCCTTCATTGTTTCGTCAGAGGCCTGGTCGTACCTGGTACAACATTAAATCCACCTTCTTGATCCAACACTTTCCCGTCAGCGGCCATACAGAGTACCTGAAAGGCTGGTGGCACGCCTAAAGGCAGAAATTGAGACGATGCTGGAGTTGGGGGTTATTGAACCTTCCAAGAGTGAGTGGAATATTGTCCCGAAAAAAGACAACACTTTACGGGTCTGCATCGATTTTTGAAAACTAAATGCCCAATCAAGATTTGATGCTTACCCTATGCCACGAATCGATGATCTTCTGGAGAGGATCGGCAAGCCAAATATATTTTCACCTTGGATCTTTGCAAGGGGTATTGGCAAGTGCCCCTGGAGGAGGCGTCCAGACCCAACACAGCGTTCCGTACCCCGCTGGGGCTGCTCCATTTTACCATTTGGATGCTCAGCCACCTATCTGGACGATGTCGTCATATACAGTACAACCTGGGAAGACCATCTTCTGCACCTTAAAAAGACCCTGAGCAAGATCCAAAAAGCTGTCCTGACCTTAAATGTGGCTAAATGTGAGTGGGCTAGATCGGAAACCAACTACCTTGGATACCACTTGGAAAATGGGGAGCTGAGACCACAAGTGGACAATGTAGAAGCCATTCAGCATAGTCTAAGACTGAGGACCAAGAAAGAGGTCCGGTCTTTCTTAGGGTTGGTGGGATGGTATCAACGCTTCATTCCAAACTTCTCCACTACTTCTGTCCCACTAACCAACCTGCTTGGCAAAAGTGTGAAGAACCCCATTATTTGGACTGAGGAGTGTGAAGCAGTCTTTAACATCTTAAAAAAAAAACAGATGTGTTCAGGTCCAGTCCTCAAGAGTCCAGACTTCACTAAGGGGTTTATTGTGCAGGTGGATGCTTCTGCTGTGGGAATTGGTGCAGTCCTGGCCCAGGGAGAGGTGGGTGAAGAAAGCCCCATGCTTACCTGAGCAGGAAGTTGCTGCCAAGAGAAACACGATACTCCACAGTGGAGAAGGAAGGCCTGGCGATCAAGTGGGCATTGGAGAGCCTGAGGTACTAACTGTTGGTTAGGGAGTTTCTACTTGAGACAGATCACAGAGCCCTGACATGGATCCATACAATCACAACTCTCACGTCAGCAGATGGTATCTTTCCCTGCAACCTTAACAATTCAAAGTTCGACATCGACCTGGGCCCCAGAACAAGATTGCGGGGAGAGGTGATGTCATAAAGTGACCTGTTCCTGTTGGTTTGCATAGCACTTACACATTGTATTTGCTAACACAGATTTGTTTAATTTCCACTAGATGGCGCTTGTGTATTTGAACACTTGCTTGTTTAAATAAA
>JAQQZS010000037.1:23988444-24001313 GCA_030068045.1 Platyallabes tihoni
CATGGGATATAATTAAATCTAGTGTATGATTAAAGCGGTGAGTTGCTCCAATTATATTTTGTTTAACCCCAACCGAAAAATGTTGAATGCAGACCTTTTACTGTTTTCTTGTGTGATGTGTAAGCAAGGTAATGTGTAAGCAAATTCAGTCATGCTCTCGAGGGGAAGATGACATATTCTCTCCCTCCCCTGTCACTCACAATGCCAGTAGACAATCATGGATCATCTCTGAGCTCATGCATGTGAAGCAGGGTTGATAGCGGCTCCTCTTGTGATGGAGGCTGACCAGCAGTTCGAAAAGATAGGGATATTGGTTTCATATCTCTGAAGATGTACATGTTTGCCCGACCATCGCCAGGTGTTTTGCAATAGCAGTGACCTAGCTAGTCGTTCATAATTGGAAAATAGCCAAACTTGTAGACCTTTGAGTATGTTAAACAAAATCTGTGATTTTGTTGAAATGTTTTTGTCAATAGTCAACATTTTTTAGATGTTAGTGAAAAGCTCACTTCAGCTATTCCTCCTTGTTGGAAACAAACTCATCTTCTATTCATCTCAAGCTTGAGCAGAAGCAGATGACTGCCTCTGTAAATACATTGGAGAGAAAAACAGATTTTTCTATAATTACAAGAGAGGCCCTGGAGACCGCTTCACATTGATCTTCCACAGCTACTGTCACTATCACAACCACAACAGTTTGTTCAGGGCAAAATCTGACATACTCCAAAATCTGCTGTTCGATAAAACATTAATTCAGAAGGAATAAAACCAGGTTTTCCTCCCATCTGCTCTGCAAAGCATTTCTACAAAGTTTTGGTCTCTTACAGTATACTACAAGTGTAATTGTTTGTGTGGTTTCTGTGGCCATGACTATCTGTGGTACGCTCATTTGTTTTGGAGGTAGTCTGCCTGAGTCACTTCATTAAGTATGTGTGTCTCTTGTGCTGTACCATTAGATCCGATGTAGCCCTGAGATCAATTTCGCATCCATCAAAGCAGATGGAGTTGGTCATTGTGTTTAATGAACTTGTCTAATTAGTGGCCTTCCATGAGCCATCAAAGTGCTACAAATTTTTTACAAATAAGACCAAAGAAATCACTGCTGAACTAAAACACGCATGAACTGCATTAGAACTGACTAAAACCATCCGCATCAAGTAAAAATATTTTATTGGAGGGCATTACTATTTTTTGAATGACAACGGATTCATCCAAACCATGTATGTTGTTTGTTATTGTTGTTGTTGTTGTAGTTCTTTTTAATTCCCAGCAGGGTCGTGTTCATATTGAACCGAGGTTAAGTTTGGGGTTAAATGTTTTACTACAAATTGAATAGAAAATATGTAGAAATTGTTTATGCTTGACTGTACGGCTTGTCTGTGTTTATAATGTATTTTATTAACATGCCCTAACACCCTTTCCTCCAACCACATCTTGCTCTGTTCATTAAAAGGGATGCATGGTGTAAATATCTTTTTTTTTTTATTTCAGATGTATCTTTAGTCTGCAAAAATACAAAAACATGAGGGGAAAAAATCCTTCTTCCTACAGTAGCAAAGGTTAGGCAATTGGGTAGAGGCCAACTGCTAATGGCTAACCTAGGGATCTTTAAATCTTAAAAAGGGCTAGGCTCCAGGTTGTTGTTAGAAATTAGGAACTGGCCACTGCAAAATAACGTAGCCTTCTTCAGTTCTTAATTGTCTTAACTTTTTGTGACAGTGGGCCTTCATACACTGCCTCTTACCATGTTCACGCTTCTTACTCAACCAGTAAAACAAGACCAAGTAACACCTTCAGCACCACGGCCAGCTCCACAGAGGGATGACAGCAGGATGGTGAAGAACGGTACACTTTGGGGCAAGTTTAGGCGCCCGTTTAGGCATTTCCTGCTGTCATGGGCTGCCTATTGAAGACCAGTCGGGCATCAGCATGGTAAGTAGCAGGTCTCAAACACAAAACTAAAGTTCTGTCTCTTTACACTTCCAGAGTCTGATTGTGCTGGAAACTCTTCCACATAGGTCACACCAGAAGGGTCAACGCCAGGCTTCAACCGCGTCCTCTGGTTCATCATTTTCAACCTCCATCAGCAGCGACCATCCCCCAGTTTGGAACATCCGCTGCCAACTTCAGAAGAAACTGCACTCTCTGCATCATCCTCACTGCCTCTCACCTCCCATCCCCTTGTCCCCCGCAGCTTTGTTTTAAATAAAAAGTGCACTTAATTTCTCCACCTACTGTATGTCTCCAGGTGTGTGTGTTCAGTTTGCCCTGCTCAAGGCTTTACATTTTAGGCTGCTAAATATTGATGATGTCATCATAAATTAATGCTCTTACATTCATTTATATCACTTATTTTGTTGGTCATAGATGCAGGTGAGACATGGACGTTTCCTGTCCCTGTGTTCTTATTAGCTAGGTAAAATGCACTTCCTCAAAGAAGCTTTTGGAGGCAGTTTATTTAAAGCTACAGACAATGAGACAGTTTGTTTGGTAAATTATTTTAAAAAATTACAAAGAAAATCAGGCATGCCAGAAAGCATTATCTTATCATAAGAGTTGTGTTTCAGCAGGAGAATTATATTTTGGATACATTATGGAGTGCTCTTACTATGCAAACCCATTTAAAAGGAAGTATACTATTGTATAATATTTAAAGTAAAGATTTAAGTATCTGGTCAGCATTCTGTGGAGCCAGATAATATTCCCTGTAAATAATAAAAAAAAAAACAATAGTAGTATAAATCTGTGCTGTAAGGAGTAAAGTTATAATAATTCTTGGATAAAATATTTTTCTTTACCCTAAAATTTATTTTTAGAATTTAGGTCTAAATTCTTGTTGCTGTTGTGTGTGTGTGTGTGTGTGTGTGTGTGTGTGTGTGTGTGTGTACGCATTAGGACAGTGTATGCACATCATTCTGTTTCAGGAAACAAGAGGAAGAGACAGAGAGATAAACTAAGAGCGAGGAAGGATGGAAATGAGATTAAATTAAACACGTAAGCATGTTTGCTCTCCTATCTAAAGCTTGTTAATCATTTCTGGTCTGGGATTTAATTTTTCTTTTAATTTGTATTTAATTTCTTTATAGATTGATTCTGAATCTATACAATTGAAGTCCAGTTGTAGGGTGATTTGTTTCATTTATACAATCTATTATTTTGCACTTTTTGTCTTTGCAGCATTTTGGTTTTATGTGGATGAGCTGATTTGCACTTACTAACATATAGTGTCTGGAGAAACTTTAACTTCAAGGTCACATTTTATGGCAAAATCTATTGTACTAATAACAATGATAGTATAAAAGGCCAAAACAGCCAATTTGACGACGACTTAGTTTCACTACCCTTAGTTTTTTATTTTTTTGTATTTTTGTCATGTTTTACGTCATTAATTTCCTACACCACAAAACAGAAACACATAAACACTGACTATTAATGCAGTAAACTAGTGACTACTCCAGTTTCCACCCACAGTTCAAAGACCTGCAGGTTAGGCTAATTGGCGATCGCAAATTGCGCGTAGTGTGTGAAAGAGTGAATGTGTATGTGTGTGTGCCCTGCAATGGATTGGCACCCTGTCCAAAGTGTACACCGTCTCTGGGGATAGTCTCCACGCCCCCCGCGACCCTGATATAGACAGTATAGACAGTGAGTGAGTGGGTGAGTTAGTAAACTAGTGACAGGAACATAGGCACCCAAGGCTCACCCATGCCTGAGAGAACCAAAGACTAGCCTGCCGATGCCTATTCCATCAAGCACCCAGGGGTTGCCCTGGACGAACAAATCTGATCCCTGGATGACCCACCCATAGCACACATCACACAGAACACAAAAAATCTAGCCTCCGAGTGGCGCAGTGGTAAAATGCTCGCCCTATCATCTGATTGCTGGTTCGATTCCCGGGTGATGCTGTAACCTCTCGCAGTCGGAGATCTAGAGAGAGCTGATTGGCCGAGCTCTGTCAGAAGGGGGGGGATGAGAGGTATTTCTTGCTCCCACATTAATCACGGCTCTACAGCCAATCAGGGGCGTCTGTGAGTTCACGCAAGCGGAATGAGCGGATAGCGCTGTTCTCAGAGTGTGTTACTCCACCCCCAACGGTGGGTGAGCAAGCAGTTCGAAAAGATGCGGTCGGCTGGTGTCACGTGGTTCGGATGAAACACGTGATAGTCTTCGGCCCTCCAGACTGAGTGGTAGTAGTAGCCTTAATGTGGGAGCCCCCTAGTGACGGGGAGGAATTGGACAGGATGAAATCAGGGAGAAAATCAGGGAGGGGGCGGAATCCAAAAAAAAAAAAAAAAAAAAAAAGCACAAAAACTCTGCTACAAATCTGCAAATTCTGTTGCCAGACACCACAGCACACCCCCAGAGGCCCTGATGACTGTAGGCTGATTTGTCAAGGAACCAGAGCTGCCCAGGTAGCACAAAAGGAACCGTATATATGTATTGACTGATTGATGAGATAAAAAGTCTGAAATCTATTCTCTATCAATATCTCTACAATGAAACTATTACGTTTGAGGGAAAATGTGTTGAAAAGATAACATACTTGGATAGACAGCTGCTTTTTAAACTTTAATCCTTCTCATAAACTGTAGTTGACTTGATCACATCAATCAAAGGAAAGCCCAAACAAGGTCAACGAAAGAAAGAAACCGAAGCAGCTAAAAAGGCTGATGAAGAGAAACAGGAAAAAGCTACAGCTTCAGAAGATGTACTGCAGAACGCACAAAATGAGGTGCAGGAGATGATGAAAACCCTGCAGAAAGAAGCAAACATGTTGGAGACGGAGATATTGTTAAATGAAATGGCGCTGATGACTACAGGCTGATTTGTCAAAGTGTGTTGACATATTCACACTCAAAGCTATGTACTGTGGTTTTGTAATCATTGCTTGGAGATGTAAAGATTCAGATTTTATTCTGAGCCTGCTGATGTATACTGGAAGATTCATGAAGGCTGAACTGACAGAGTATATGAGCCAAGAGAAATGTTGGGTAGTCAGTATTTGGCTTTCATCATTGCTCTTATGATTTGCTCTCCTATCTAAAGCTTGTTTATCTTGTCTGGGATTTAATTTTTCTTTTAATTTGTGTTTAATTTCTTTATAGATTGATTCTTTATTAGAAAAAAAGTTTTCATTAAACTGAAGCCCAGTTGTAGGATGATTTGTTTCATTTATACAATACAATGTCTTGCGACTCGTTATTTTTCCTCAGACAGGAAGATAATCTATTTATTTAGCACTTGATCTCCTGTGGCCTAGATCTACAGTATCTGAGGTAAGATTATTTCTTTTAATTGTGTAATAGTTTTGACCGAACTAGGTTGAGAAACACTTCGGTATGTACTGCACAACTGAGTTTAGGTTTTATTTTCTATGGAAAAAAACTAATATAAGAAACAAAATAGCTGTATGCATTTTTACATTTGTATCTTCTGTCCTTTAACATGTACTTTTGACAATGTCGGTTTGCTCTCTTTACTTTATTTTTTTTTGTATTTTGGGGGAAAATAGTGAGTAAATTATTCACCAATAAAATGATTAAGATAGAAATTAGTAGCAGTGGTAGTAGTACAGTAGTATAAATAGCAAGATGATTCTCACCTTCAATCTGTATGGGTGAAGTTTGTACAGTATTTTCTCCCCATACTTGGTTGGTTTTCCTCCACCTTTTCTTGTTTCCTTCTAAAGTCCAAAACATGCGTTGATATGGATGTGTGTGCTTCTGCCCTGCAAAGCGTTGGTACCCCTGCCTTATGCACTATCAGCTACCTTGGATAGGGTCCAGGCCCCCTGTAATAGGTGGTATAGATAATAATAATAATAATAATAATAATAATAATTACAAAATGTACAAATGTTCCTATACTGTGAAAAATAAACTTCCCCTTTTATCTTTGCATACTGTACACTACCTTCTATTGCCCATGTAATAGGGTAAGGGCTTTTCACTGTGTAATCACACACATCAAACACACTCTACAGCCTAGAGAGAGAGAGAGAGAGAGAGAGAGACAGAGAGAGAGAGAGAGAACAGTAAGGGCGGGGGTGATTGTGTGGATTCATCAGCTCTGGGTTTCCTGGAAGTAATCACTTTTTCCTCAGCCTCTCTGCATAGTTTTCTCTCTGAGCTCAATCAATTTTTTATAAGCTTACATGGATCGCTTTTTGTTCAGGCACGGGAAAAAAAAAATCACACTCAGCATTCCATCAGTTTAAAAGAGCTCTGAGCCCACAGGAAAAACCTGCATGGGTGGTGGCAGCTGAGCAGTGATCAGAATGTTGTGAGTGCAAACCTTAGGACTTAACCACAGGATGTTTTTTTTTCTTCCCTAGTTTGCTCACAAACAATTCCTGCCAACTAATTATGATGGTGGCTAGTGTTGCATATATCGACAGGTGATAGAGAGGGTAATGTCATCATTCCCTACTAAGAGGAGGGCCAATTATACTCTTTTGCACTCTAGGCAGTAAGTGGCTTTGGCATTCATAAAATATCTGATTCGCAATCTCTTAACAAAAGCGTTTTTTTTTCAGTAGCCTATTTATTTTGTATTACATTTTACATTAGGTGTAAATCCCATCAACATATGGATAGGCTAAAGAAATAAATGTAAATGTTGTCACTGTGAAAAATTTCAAGTACAGACTGAGAGCTATTTTATTTTTTTAATATAAGGAAATTATAAATTATAAACAGCTCTTGGTAGGAGACTTTGGGACCCGACTGTACGATGGTTGTCAAGCTGCATTAATGTTCAAGGACTAAGGGAAGCAATGGCCCAATAAATGCCAGAATGCCATGCATACTCAGCTATATCTGTATAGCTCTTTTATCTGTCATAAATGAAACAGCATGACTCAATAACCCTCAATATCAATAACAATATCTGATGACCTTGAGGTGAGAAGAATAATGAGGTGGAATCTAAAGTCTGTTATATGCAACTTGGTCATATGAATGCGATCATATACTCTAAAAATGTGTGTGTGTGTGTGTGTGTGTGTGTGTGTATGTGTGAAGAAGGGGTAAAATGAAAGAGCAGGACGCAGGAAAGAAAAATGTTGATGTATAGTTTTATTACTTGTATGGTAATGGCTATTGTAATTCATTGGTTTTTATAGTCCAGACAAAAGGACCGTTTTTGTAGTCAGGGACTGCCTGTAAATTCTTTTAATTATATACAGTATAAAATTTCACAGACCCCCTTATGATCACAGACACTAACATATTTATTTTTATATTATGTAAATATAGTAGTATCATTATATTTAAAATTGCCTAATTAAATTTAATCAGCACGTTTAGAGTTTAGAGTTGGAATTACTGTATAATTACTGCACAGTCAAGTCAAGTCAAGATCTAGTCATATTACAACGTAAAAACAATTTTTCAGACCTTCATGTTGCGGTTGTACAATGGTTTAGCACTGTCACATCATATCAACAGGTCCAGCTGTGCAGTTTTCATGTTCTTCCCATGATATATGTGTTTCATCTCCCCGTCCAAAGCCATGTGGTATAGGATTGCCTGAATGGCTATGTGAGTGAGTGAGTGAGTGAGTAAGTGAGTGAGTGAGGGATGGAGGGAGGGAGGGAGGGAGGGAGAGAGAGGGTAAGTGGGTGAGTGGGGGTGGGAGTGAGTGAGTGAGTGAGGGATGGAAGTGGTAAGTGATTGAGTGGGTGAGGGAGGGAATAGGTGAGTGAGTGAGTGGATAAGTAAGTGTGTGAGTGAGGGTGGGAGACAGTAAGTGGGTGAGGGAGGAAGGAGTGAGTGAGTGAGTGAGGGAGGAAGGGAGTGAGTGAGTGAGTGAGTGAGTGAGTGAGGAACGGAGGGAGGGAGGGAGCGAGAGGGGGTAAGTGTGTGAGTGGGAGTCGGAGTGAGGGAGTGAGAGAGTGAATGAGGAAGGGAATGGATGAGTGAGTGAGTGAGTGAGTGAGTGGGTGGGTGGGAGAGGGATGGAGGGAGGGAGTGTTTGTGCCCCGCAATTGTTGGGCAACCTGTCTTGTGTCCAAAGTTCCCTGAGATAGATCCCAAGGCCCTCTACGACAATGGATGTATAGATGGGATCTTAGTGCGTACAGCATAAAACATCTCTCTTTTAGAAGCACCCGACTTTTAGAAGCACAGCTCTAATTTACAGACATGCACGCATACACACACAAACACACAAACACACACACACTGGTTTGCTCCTCATGACCTGAAACCAAAATGAGTGTGACGTTCCTAATTACAATCGCTCTCATCCATTTCAATGCCGTTCCCTCGTGGGAAAATTATTATTGTTCCCATAATGATTTTCATCCAAATGCAGTTGGTGTACAAACAAGGTGAAAAAAGAAGTAATTCAGAAAGCCTACTGCACCTGAAGTAAGGTCGCACTGAATACAGAAAGAAAGGTACATATTTCGAAAAGCCTTTAGAGAAAATAATCAGTGACAGTTGCTCCAGAAACTCTTCAGCACCAACAACAACACTGGACATGTGACAGAACTACTGCCATGTTTTTTGACCTGGTTATTTGAGGGAACTGACATGGCATTTTATCCTCGAAAGTAAATAATGTCTGTGTATGTTTTATTTTGTTTTGTTCAAGTAAAAAACTGCACAAGAGGACACTGAGGGGCATCACAGAAGCACTGGGACATGCATGTTGGCATTCACACGTGCATGGCTACCTCAGCTTCAGGGTCCCTGGTTTGATCTTGACCTCATGTTAATAATAATAATAATAATAATAATAATAATAATAATAATAATAATAACAACAACAACAACAATAATAATAATATATTATAATAATATTATACTGTATGTATACATGTGAGAATGTTACAATTTGTTAGTTAATTATTAATCACAATATTATGAATGAAAAAATAATAGTCACTTTTTTATTACAATATTACAGTATCAATATTGTATTAAAGGAATTTTGTTATTTTCTGAATTGTATTTTTTTATTTTTTTATTTTTTTGCTTTGATTAAGGAAAATATTTATACATTTTTGTCTGCTGTTGCAATTCACCTTACAGACAGTAGAGGGCTCTAAATATATTAAACTGTTCCTTTAATATTACACTATACTACTCAAATTCAAAACACAGCAATTATAAAAATAAAAAAAACTCACATCAAAAGGATTGACAAGACTTCGTAATAAGTATCTAAATCTGTAAATGTGTACAATTCCTTCCTAAGTTCTGTTCGTAACCCGATGTGGCCGTATACACCGATTCAGTTTTTCCATAGGAATACATGTAAAGAGAATTAATTCGTTCCCAATTACAGTGGAACCTTGGATTGTTGGTCTGCGAACGTTTTTTGTAAGACAAGTGAATTTTTCAATAAAATGTAACTTGATAAACGAGCGAGGTCTTGACATACAAGTAGTACGCATGCACTTTGTCTGCCGAGCGTCACGTGATCACACCTGAGCCAATGGTTCTTCTCTCTCTTGCGCGCGCTCTCCCATGCTCAGTCTTAGTGCGCATGCATCACTCGTATAGTCAACATCCGTGCGCACTGTTTACTATAACATTGTGACCACGTGTGTGCGCGTGTAAAGCATTTTTTAAATTTGGTGTCCAAGTGTAGTGACTGTTCTTTAGTAACTGTACTGCAACAATGGCCTCCGTTAAGAAAAAGGATAAAAAGGCTGTAGCAGTGCGGGAGATGAATCTGTTTAACAACGATGCAACGTCACATTTCCGTGAAATCCTCAAAAGGAGGCCAAAGCAAGTGTCATTAGAGAGGGTTCTTGTTAAAGGAACAGTTTTCCGAAAGTGACACACGCGTGCATACACATGCACATACACACACACACACACACACACTAATAAAACACAAACTCAGTCAGAGATCATTGAGGTTGTCCGTGTGTGTGTGTGTCAAGAGTTCACAGATTATTGTGCATAGTACAGCAACTATAAAAAGTGAAATGCCTCTCAGTAAGTCTGTTATATGATATTTATAGTGAATGGTGTCCTCTTTAAAATGCAAAACTCACAATTACATCAAACAACACAATTAAGTGAGTTATTGTTAGTTAAAATCAAGCACAAAGATTTTCCAAAGGATACAAAGTTTCTTTTTTCTATGCAAAACATTTTACAACTCTAACACACACACACACACACACATAAAAATATAGAGAGAGCAGAGCAGAATTATGCAAATCCTTATTATACATGAATAAATGCCCATGAAACCGTGAAAATGTGTCAATCAAAGAGAAATGATGAGGTAGTGATGTGGATGTGTGAACATCTGTGGGTATGTGTGCACACACACAAAGTGCATGTAGGCAGCTGGGTTTGCACTGACTAAGAGCATTTCAGATGCTAATCACTATGTATGTATCACACAGAGCTGAATGGAGAACATAAAGAGAGAGCAGGAGTGAAGGAATCAAGGAACAGCTTCATAGTTACCTATAGGAAATCAGGCCGGGTATTAGTATACCGGTGATGCTAAATGCTCAGCAGCTTGATCAGCTCACAAGAACTTTCATCACAACATGCTATTTCATGCTTGCACTACCACTGTTGCACACCACTTTGTTTAACAGATGATTCCTGTGGTGCCACCAGGAGATAATAAGAGATACATGTGACTTACCAGCTCGACTATCAGGTTGCAGTAGAATCTCTTCTTCTACTGTCTCTCTAACTCTAAAGTCCCGGATAGAGTTATTGTGTAGGTACTCCTTGTTCTACCTTTGGGTGTGTGTTTTGGTGTATGGCACTAGGTAATTGATAGCGGATCCTTTGGTGCTGTTGTTAATGGGGTGGTGGATCAAACTGTCTGGTGCATCCCGTGGTTGCTCCATCAGACCAGGATCCTTGAAAAACTTTGGAGGCCAGGTATCCCCTGGGATCTTTGCTTGCCAGGCCATGTGCACGGCAGGCTGTGGTGTGGTGTGGTGTGGTGAACTGCTTTGACTTGTGGTGCACTGCATTGGCTTTTCTCTGGAATCAGACCAGACAATCTAGTCTTTGGTTCTCACAGGCATAAATGGGCCTTTGAAGTGATATAGTAACACTCTCTCCTATACACATATGCAAAACAAGGTTTATCATTTCTATAAAACGCAATCACACACCTCTTCTGATGAATCCTATTACATGTGTATCCATCTGATACGCATTTCATTCACATCCAATAGGTTTGTTTTCATTATACTACAGCACTCTTAAATTCTCAAAATTGATTAACCTGAATGTGCTGATTATAATTTTTCATATCAGCACAGATCTGATAGACCCAAGATCTGATAAAACACAAGCTTGTATTAATGTGTTTGTTCTCCTATGTAATCTCTTTTATCGCTATAGCGCCACATAAACAGATTGACACAAAGACTGTTTCGTTGTTGATATGGTGAAGTTTTCTATAAGGAGATGTTCATTTAGCATTTTTGTATGAGCGTATCTTTTTAACAGTTAGAGGTAAGGACGTATCTTGTGCTCTACTTAGTACTTTGACAAACAGAACTAGAAATAGAACTATGCCAACAGCTGTACACAGCTGCATAACATGAAAATTGAGTAAAAAAATTAATGAAAATAAATATACAAATTTAAACCATTTCCGGAGGTGAGTTCGTAAGGCAAAAATTTGTGTTGCAAAACGTATTTTCCCATAGTCATGTTCCAGCCAGCCAAAAATATTACCTATATTACCCATTTCCAACACTATAATCATAGTTTTGCATATACAGTACAAACAATGAAAACATTTAGAAAAGAGATGGATATGAAAGGTAAGAAATTTACTGTATAATTCTTCTTGGCAGCAGTTACTTTTCTTCTTGCTACCGTCCTTGGTAACATTCTTGCTTCAATTGGCTTTCCACTGACTCAAACAGGTTTTGAACGACTCCTGGATGTACACGCATTTTAGCCAGCATTCACTTCAGCTCAGTTTGCTTAAAAATTTCATCTCTTAAGGCAAAAATCTTTAAAGTGGTCATTCGTATGCCGAGGTTCCGCTGTAGTGTTTAAGTGTTAAATTTAGTGCGCTAGGGTGTACAATTGCTACAAAATGTGTACAACACACCAAGTAGTGCTCTTAATCAGAAGTTAAAAATGGATTTGGGATTCAGCCTTGTGCTAGGATCTAGTCAGCTTTGTAGATCTTAGGTGCAAATTAAACACAGAGTCAATTAGGAATGACTTAGAAGCAATTATTAAGAAGACAAAGTGTTTAAGTGTTATGACATAAGACCATCCATGACAGGTTTTGAATGTTAGCCGCTCTCTGCTCAGTATGGTGGAACGTTCAGACGTAGTGTACTTTCACCCATGCTGCAACCGACAGATAGTAGAACACCTGCGACATGGAGTCATACTTGTAGTTGGACATCCCAGTGCTGTTACCACCAATTTTCACCAGTCATGGCATGACTGTCCTTATTTAGTCAGATTAATCAGTCAAAACTGTTGTATAATGATACTTAAACCACTGAAATGACCTACTTCACTAATAGATAACTAAAATTTTTACATACTAGTACACTTGTAAAATTATTGCAAATTGGCTAGTTATGCTAGAATAACACCTGATGTCTGGATAGCTAACTAAATTACTTGTTTCTGTCACGTACTGTTGGATGTTGGACTGTGGGCGTGAGTTTAGGCATAGGCGCAGAGGGGTAAGGTGGTAAACAAAGAGTCTTTAATGATAATACTGAAACAAACAAAACATGAACTGAGGAAGTTGGCATAAAACATGGAGCGTGCTATCAAAACAGAACTCAAAACACATACACAGACAAGGGATTGCACACTAATATACAATACAGACATGGGAATACCAACTGGACTAGACAAGACACACTAAACAGACTAGCGGGCTAAACA
>JAQQZS010000037.1:24010342-24024539 GCA_030068045.1 Platyallabes tihoni
TTGTGACGCTCGGCGTCAAATCAAGAAGCGCATGCGTGATACATGATACTCGGTGCTCGTAAACCAAGACAATGCTCATTTTCAAAGTCAAAATTTATTTAAAATCTTTGCTCGTTTTGCGGAACACTCGCAAACCGCGTTACTCGTAATCCGAGGTTTTACTGTAGTAGTAAAAGAAATCCTTGTGTGTTCATAAAAAATAAAATACAGTGGTACTCCGCCTCAACCGAAAACCAGCTGAGTTGCTTAAACATCAGGACAAAACTTTTTTGCATTAGTGAAAAGCCAAGCAAAGTGAGTTTCCATTTTGTGCAAGATTTAGTGAATACTGTACTTGCATGCCATGGGTCCAGGAATGTTAGCAAGCAAAAAGAAAATGGAGCGCCTTTCAGTTTAATTTTATAGCTGGTGCCAAGAGGAATCTTAAATTTAGGTTAAGTGAGGTTTAATATCTGTTTATTTCGAACTTTACTACATGTCTTTTCTAAATGTTTCATTGTTTTTATTAGCAAAAATATGATTATTGCATTAGACATAGGTTATATTGGTAATATTTTGGGTGGCTGGTAAGGATTATCTGCATTTACATAATTACCTATAGAAAAATGTACATTTACCATTCAAACTCACCTCTGGAACAGATTAAATTCATATGCTGAGGGACTGCTGTATAGATAATTTGGCAAATTGATAATTATTGTCATCAGGTATTCGAATATGTAATAAAGAAATCATAGCTTTTTTTTGCCTGTAATCAGTATGAGCTATAAATTTTAGTAATACTGCTACCACAGAAAATAGCTACAGTATATCTTGCGGGCCTGTGTCCAGTGATTTACAAATAATAAAAGGCTAGTGGCTAAGGTTAGTGTTGTGTAGGGTTGTGTTGTAAGCGATTAGTTGGTCTGGGAGTAACTTCACCTTAAATGTTGATAGGTGGTTGCATAAGCTGGTAAGACATAACAAGAGCTGCTGTGGCACAGGGGACACACATACCCAGCTTTAACAGTCTGTTAAGGCTTTCATTTCCTCTTTTTGATATTTATACAATTTGTCTAGCTTTTCTCTGCTGAGTCACGTAAGCCCACTTTCAACTGAACTACTTTTTGCTCTTCTTAGCTTGAACCCCAGAACTTGGCAACCATAGCTGTTCACTACAGACCTACTTTGTTTAGCATCAATAACTTATTTATGAATAAACAATATATAACAGGGTCGAAGGGGCCCGGAGCCTATCCCAAAATCACAGGACACACACACTACGAGCAATTTGGGAACGCCAATTAACCTAGCCTGCATGTCTTTGGATTGTGGGAAGAAACTAGAGTACCTAAAGGAAACTCATCAAGCACAGGGAGAACATGCAAACTTTATGCACACATACCCAAGGCAGGAATCAAACCCTGGAAACTGGGGATGTGAGGCCACAGTGCTATGTACTGTACTGTGCTAACTACTATGCCACCTTGCACCTACCGTATAAACTTACACATTTTTACATTTTACATACTAGGCCTCATGCAAAAATCAATATACAAATAAAGTTTCCTTTATTTCTGTTTATACCCATTCATTTCTGGGATTAACAAATTAAATTACTTTTTTTGCTCTTCCCTTAAGTAAGAGAATTTTTTCGAATGGTCAATAGTGCTCTTCCCAAGATAAGAGAAATCCCCTAATTTTTTCACAGTTTGCAAATAGGTTTTCTAATCGACAAAAATTAAATAAATATAATCAAATTCAAATTATTATATTTTTGAGAAATTATTATAATTTGATCATTTAATTCATAGGCTACCGAGATACGATTGGTCAACTGATCCAAATTAAGACTATAAAAATGCTTGCATGCGTTCTGCTTCTGAATGCCTTTCAGATTGCAGTTAGATGTTGTTAGAGATCGCACAGATCTATTTGATGAGATGGATAAATGGATGCAGAGCCATTTCAGATTGCAAAGAGCACTCTGAAACACATAATTATTAAAACTACTATCCAGTTCAACTCTTATTTAAAAGAAAAAAAAAACTTTACTCGGTGTGCCATCAAGTCACTTACATTTTTTTTAACTGTGTGTCCCTTGGCTGACACGGCGTTCACAGCATCACAGATCATTTGCCATTGCTGCTTTTTTTATTTATCAGTAAAGCCAGTGCTCAGGCTCTGGTTAAGGTTCAATTCAATTCAATTCAATTCAATTTTTATTTATATAGCGCTTTTAACAATGGTCATTGTCTCAAAGCAGCTTCACAAAATGAACAAGGTTAATTCAAAGTACTTTGAGTTTGCTACTGCTGTAGTTATTATGCTAATTCTTATCCTTATTCTTATACTGTAACTAGTGTTAGTACCCATCATTAACAAGAAAAGAGTTTGTAGAAATAGTTAAAAGGTTAAAGCTAAAAATAAGCTGATCAGCTTTAATGTAGTGGCGGGAGGGTGGTGTAGTGGTTAGCACTCTCGCCTTGCATCTCCAGGGTGCAGGTTCGATTCTTGGCCAGACTTGATTCCCGTCTCTGTGTGCATGGAATTTGTATGTTCTCCCTGTGCTGGGTGGGTTTCCTCCCACAGTCCAAAGACCTGCAGGTTAGGCCAATTGGCGTTGCCTGTAGTGTGTGTGCAGGGTGTGCACCTGTTCAGGGTGTACTCCGCCTCGTGCCCTAAGGGATAGATTCCAGGCCCTTTGCGACCCTGAATACAGGATAAAGAGGTATAGACAATAAGTGAGTGAGCTTTAATCTAATCAATGATATTATTATTATTTCAGGTTGAAGTCCACATACAGTACATGTCTGTCTGTCTTTCTGTAAAGAAGATCTCTCTGTCTAACCTATTAATACAAATAAAATTTTTTCAATTCAATTAAATTTTATTTGTATAGAGCTTTTAACAATTGTCATTGTCGCAATGAAGCTTTACACAATCAAAAGAATTATTTAAGTTTGTATTGAATGTGAATGAATCAAAATGGTCAGATAGTCCCTGATGAGCAAGCCAAGGGAGACAAAGTAATAATATTGAAAATCTTGAATATAATAATATTAATGTAATAATATTGAAAATAAAGGTTGAAAATCTTACGCCTTGAATATGTACTTCATTCGTCATCAGCCAAATACAGTACACTCCATGTTCAGTAATCTGAGAGTGAATCACAGATGAGAACTGGAGATCAGACAAAGATTAAGGTGTGTCGTAAAACGACTCCAGCGCATTAAAATTCACTTGCAGCTGGCGAAAATATTAACTAATCCCAGTAAAAATCTTCAGTTTATACCAATTATTACCAATTAATGTCTATTGGTACAGGTGTTTGTTTACATTGAGCAAGTAGCTCATTAGAAGCTTATTTTATTACTTATGGCGCAGGTTAAACTTCAGTCAGATAGGTACTGCAGCATTTTCATTAAACTAGTCTTGCGTGATGTCGTGTAATAATGTGGAACATAACTGCTTACTTCCTCTCAACATTTTGATTTGAGCCCATAACAGTGTGCTCTCAGTTTGGATATTTTACACGCCCTTACCTCAGACCTGCTGCAAATATGTTTGTTCTAAGAAACCCGTGTTTTATTGCATAGCGGTGCTTCATATTACTGCTTAAAATGAGATTAACTGGTTTTAAACTTTCCACAAAAAGAATAAACATACAAGGTCCATTAATTTTCAAAGGTTCAGTTTTCATAGTCTACTTTCTTTTTTGGAGTAAGCCATGCTGTGTCACGCTTTCGTTTGTGTTTGGTGAGGATTGTGGCGGCTAAGCATTTCACTGCATATCGTACTGTGTATGACTGTATGTGACAAATAAAATTTGAATTTGAATTTTGTAAATGCATTACTTTCATTTCCGTGTCTTTTGCATACATTGTCTATAAACTATCACATCGATTGGATCTGTTGAGTGACATGTATAGCACTATATTTGTCCAAAAAAGCGCTAGATGCTGTGACTTAATCTGAAACATAGCTGCTTATAACTTCACTTCAACTCAACATTTTGATTTCATTTATGGTGCAAGTTTAACTTTAGGCAAATACCAAAGACTTCTGGCAAAGTTTTCAATTCTGTCTAGCCAGTTTTGGGTGATGCTGTAAGAAAATCTGACAATTCTTTTTTCTGATACTGGTTTCATCTCCTCCAATGCTTTAAACATAAAGATATCATTGAAAGAGCAAGCTCTGACCAAAGTGCATACAACACCTTCATTTTATTTATATAGATTAACTTTTTTGGTGGCATCTCTACAATTCTTGTGCTCAATTTACAGAGGGAACAACATGCACCTACCCTAATATGGTGTTTAGCAGGTTAGGCTAATTGTCCCAAATCAAGCACGGCCCTATAAATTTAAGACCAAGTGGGAGTCATCATTCAACTCACATACAAGCAAATTGGGATGGTTAAGAATTAAAAGAACATTTAAGAGAACATTTAAGAGGAATACATAAGGCCAATTATATATTGAATATTTTAGATATTTATATTAATGTGTTATACATCAATGGTGGGAAAAGTACTCAGATCATTGTCTTAAGTAAAATAGAATTACCACAGTGTAGAACAGGTAGCACAATTTATGCATTCAATAACTTAAAATACAAACAGTACTAGTATCAAAATATCCTAAAAGTATTAAAAAACTCATTATTGATTATTATTATTTAATTTTAGAATTACTTACATTATATAATTACACTGATGCATTAATGTGTAAACTGCACTAATGTTTCAGCTGGGGAAAATAGAGATCATTATAAGCACTTAATATATCATAATTTATTAGTTGACATATGTGGTTGCAGGGCAAGGGCAAGCGCTGATCTGTGACGGGAGGGAGATCTGGGAAATGTGAGGGGCAAAGAGTTTACACCTATGGGGAATTTGTTTTATAATTGTTCTGTGTTACAGCGATCCTCTGAGGAGATAAAGACGGCAGAGGTGAGAAGTGGGGGAGAGAGAGCCAAGCTGAGCAACACAGAGCAGAAGATTAAAAACCAGACAATAAAAGTCATTTGAAATTCCCAGCCTGCTTTTTTCCCCTTCACTGTCTTGAACATTGCTACACTGGTGATAAAACCTGGGATTGAATGAGATACATTACTATGGATTCCTTAATCCTTGCCTATATGATTAGGTCCCTTGCCAGCATCCACCAAGCACCAAACATGTCAGTAGTTCCTCCAACTGTGGGCAGAGCAGGAAAAGTGCAAGAATGGGGCAGCAGGACAAGCACAAGGCCTTCATCTAGCTGTTTGAGCTTGCTGCTGAATGGTGGGACTGACCCAAAACCCACTGGGTGCCCTGCCTACTGCCACTGCTGAAAGGCCTGACCCAGCTCACCACTCAACAGCTGCCAGCCACCAACATGCTGGAGTACCCAAACCTAAAAAGGGTCATTGGTTGGCCGCATCCCAAAGCAAGAGAGAGTGTTTGGGAGTCACAGCTTTGGCTAGGGAGGTATGCCATTTGACCAAGTGAATGCAGTTAATAGTCAGCAAACCCAACTGAATGTCACACTTTCCCCTGTTGCAATGATTAAATAGGCTATACCAAGTGATGCAAGACTCTTAAATGTTGAGGAGAGAAAGCAACCTAGTTATTGGTCGCATAGAGTCACAGGAAAATGTTATTACATGCCAGAGTCAGAATCCTGAAAGAGATTCTGACTGAACAGAGCACTTAATTCACACACTTTGGTGAGGATTAAACTCATTATTTGTAGTACAAGAGGTGCCACACGCCCCATTTGACTTATTGTACATTTGCAAGTCCCACAGTATCCTCAAAGTCCTTAGGGATAATTGGGAGGACAAACCTTCTAACCTTCTAATGACTCCACATAATGGGGGAACTAACACAGGAGAATTTGTTACAAGTGCAAGAATGTCATTCCTGACTACGTATATAACAGAGGTACACTGATATGGGACTTTTCACATGGTAAAAAAAAAAGGCTTGCATGACTACCCATGTCAAGCTCAAATACTCACCAACTGGAAAGCGCCCTTTGAGGTTACATGATGAGTTGGGTAAGTTGAATGTGACATAAGGTGAATGAATAGAAGCAATTAAAAACATATAGGCCAGCTCAATTTCCTAAAACTGTCTCTAGCAATGGTAGTTCCCAAAATGGGGAGAAGCGTTCACCAAAGGTAAGTCCCACCTCACCTTGGTTCCCTGTGAAGGCCAGCTCTCACTGACTAAAACAGTGCAGGTTGGCAAGATGCAGCACCAAACTGGTGAAAGATTGCAGTGACTGCAGCATACACAAGACCTAAGACCACAATAGAAGGTAAGACAGTTTTGGGGGCTGGCTGGCTATTATTTCAGGTTTATCCGTAACTTTGTGGACATTACCAGTTTGCTGACTGATCTTAATAAAAAGGGGTGCCAGATCCAGTCAGCTGAACAAAGCCTTCGTATAGAAAAACCTGTACAGTGCATTGGGCCCCTTTTCTCCTGACTGTCTTCTTTGTTTTGCAGACTGACACATCAGAGAGGTGGCTCGGAGCCATGGTGTCCCAGGTAATAGAGGAAAGAAACACCTTATGCTGTACATCAGCTTCAATCTTGCAGTGCGAGATACCAAGTAAAGCACTGAGGAGAAAGATTATCTGCCCATCAAGTGGTTGGGCAGGCTTCGTTTTCTGTGTCTTCACTGCATAAATTATGCCAACGCAAAGATTATTACTTGGTATTTGAGGTAGCCTACAGGCCAGGGGCACAAATGGCAGTGGTAGATTTTCTCTCCTGTCAAACGGGTGGAAGTGAGCTGTAAGCCAGATGGCAATATATTTTTAAAATGAATATAAGAGCCTAAGACCTAAGACCAAAAAAAAATTTTTTTTTTCTAACTAGCAACTAAGGCTGTCCAAGAAATGTTGTGGAGCAAAAGAGGAAAAAATAAGAAGACAATATTGCACTTTTTACTCCACGACATTTATTTGACAGCTTTCGTTGTTAGTTAAATTGAAAATCCTGTTCCTGTTAAACATAACTAATCTATGAAGCAGCTTTATGAACAAGGACAGTTAAGAATTTGACAATAAGAAGATTAACAAACAGGAAATTCATCTGCAAATTTAAAGTTTCAAAAAAGCAGATTAAAAAAAACAGAATATCAAAAACAGAATGCAGTGTTTATGAGGTTCATGGTAGAGCACACTACATCATTACTTCATGAAGAATCTTGTGAACTGAATCCATGTTGACCATTTGCAGAGACGTGACTACCTTGACGTTAGTCACAACAGTGGATGGCAGAAGCATCATTAACCCGTATTAGGCTACTTGTACTTCCTATCATAATTACATTTGATGTGTAATTTAGAGCCAAAAAAAAAAAAAAAAAATATCTGATTATTACCTGATGACCTGACCGATTATTTGATGCTTTGTTGCATACATAAAAGAGTAATTGATAGCTTTTGTTCCGCTTATTTTCATATGCATGTACAGTATGTTGTGGTGGACTTATTCAAAACAGAAACAAGCCTATGAAAATGTATGAATAAGGATGTTAATTTTCAGAAATACCTCCCTGAATTTGGTAGTGTTTGTTATCCTTGTACACAAAATGGACCAGTTCAGGCGCAACTGGAACAACTTGGAAGCAGTAACTAAGGAGACAACGTGATGTATAAGATGATATAACAGTATCAGGTGTATACCAGTATCAAAAGTATCAAATTCCACCGTGACTGGTTTTGTATTGGGGTTTTGGCAATGGTATCTGATATGTAAAATCAGTTTTTTCCCATCCAATAGCAGACAGGACCATGGCAAACAGATGTCATGACCTTGCAGGCAAAAAGTCAATATAAATGTCATTAGTGTTTAGATTGGGAACAGGTGTACATGATCGGTATATCGGGTGACTGTGAACACTGCACCAAGGATTTTAGGGTGCTGGGGTAACAGTCTTGTCTACTTCTCTTAGTGGAGCTCAAAATTGGGCAATTATTACACTGAGCTGTTTTAAACATTTAATCATAAGACTAGGTTGGATTGATTGAAAAAGCCTACATTAAAGTTTTTATATTCTTGATTTATACTTTCTGCCTTTTATAGACCTGCCTCCAGGGTCGGTTTGATGAAAGGCACAGAACAGAATTACAGAGATTCAATTGTCTTGATGTAATAGGTTTCAAAAAACGAATTTACTTTTAAAAAAAAATAAACATTAATGCCAAATCAGAGGACAAATAGGTTATATTGTTTGATCAAAGGTAGTGACAGCAAGAAACACAGTAATAGCACTTCAGCATAAAGCAAGCAATGCCTCTCTACATGAGTTGCAGGTAATTGACGTCAGGTGCAATTTGTTTGTACTTCCGTCTGGGTGCTGGTTCTGAAAATTGACCTTGTTCGTGGGGTCCTCATTCAGCTCTTTTTATAATATATCTTCCACTAGCTAAAGGTGCAGAATGTGACATTGAAGATGATTTTTAAGATTAACAGAAAAAAAAATGTTGATTCACTATTTGGGGTCTGAGTTCGTGACTAGACGTGATTGTTGGCACCTACTTTTTTTACTCTTTTTTAGACTTTTCTTCACTTTTGAGTTCTTATATTTATTTGCCTATTTGAAATGTCACTTGAATTTAATGGATTTATTCCAAACCCCAATATCTAAAAAAAAAAAAAAAAAAAAACACAAGTAAGTACATAAATAATGTCAACTTGAAGATATTGTGTAAAAAAAATCTTTTGTCTGTGCATTGGTCAGAGCTCACTCTTTCAATGATATCTTTATGTTTCATACACTGGAGGACCAGAAACCAGCATCAGAAAAATTCTGCATGAATGAATGTCTGTCCAACCGATTTTGTCACAGCATCACACAAAACTGGCTGAACAGAATTTAATGAAACTATGCCAGTTCTTAAATCTGTTGAGCAGAAGGGACATTATGAGCATTTAGGTGCAAGATTACATCACAGCATCCAGCGCTTTTTTGAAAGAAAATAGGGTCTTTTTCCTCAAGGTGGAGCTGGCTATAAGCGTCACTTAACAGAGTATACAGTATATACACAGGGTATGTGGAACACACAGAAACGACAGTAATGCGCCTATAAGGAGCCCAAATCCTCACATGCCTCTGTCTCTTTCTTTCTGCGCGCTTTTCTTTCTTTCTTTGGCCTTGATACCTTACAGGCACTACCTAAATGATCGCACGAAGTGTGGAGGTATCAGGACCCTTATATAGACACGCTGCCAGGTGCGGCGTATCCAGGCTGATTGCGGCGTTGCCTGGCAACCGTGTGTCTATAAATGGCCGCGCCTTTGCCTGTTTAGAATGTTCCAAACAGTGCAAAGCATTTTTGCGCGGCTCTGCCCCTCGTGAGACCCGCATCGTTACGGAACTGAGAGTGCACCGTTTTGCGACCCCTTCAGTTTTTTTCATATTTTATTTTATGATGATATATATACAGTATGAAATGAAAATTTTATTCTAATGACTAATTTTGGTCATCAATCTACACACAATAACCCATAATAATGAAGCAAAAACAAGTTTTATATTTTATAACAAAATATCAAAACAGAATTCTGATAGATTCCATCTTTCTATGACTGGTAAAAGATGTGTCTTGTTTTTTAGTTTGGTAGATTGATGATGTCTAACTTTAAAATGATCTCTGCTGAAGCATTTTATGATTTATGGATAATCTTATATTCTTCTTTTGCCTCCAAATTGATTTTTCATTTTCCATGTTTACTGTTTTGTTCCACCCATTTTGTGATGTGTACTTTACATTTTGAATGGAGGGAGATCTTCCATAATATACATGTACAGCCTAGTTTGGTAAGCAGATGGAGGATACTCGGGAGCATTTTGTTCACATATAAAATGCTTAAGAAGTGGTTTGTCTACACTGCACTGTTTTAAATTATTTATCCTGTTGTTACAGAAATCAAAGCTATGGTTTGAACTTTGGTAAGGACACAATAGCCTATAATGGCACTTTGGTTTACCAGAGAATGGGTACAAAAGAAAAAAAGGCATCTGACCAATGGTTGATGATCCTATTAGCCTAAACAAACCTAGCAAGGGTATGTTTAATGGAACAGCAATAACAATTTCTTGTCAAATAAGAAAGCTGCAAAGACTAAACAGGATCAGATCCAGAAAAACAGGCAAAGGAGCACCTGAAGACTTTCACGAAAGTGCAATCCTCAATGGAGGGAATTGTTTACTCGCTTGTGCCAACAAGACAGAACCGGAGTTTAGTTTTGATCAAAAGGATACTGTCACCTTATACTCCACCACAGAGTTCAAAAATAATTGACAATGAAACTGGTATAAAGGTGGACCAGAAGACAGATTCCAATCCCCAAGAAGAGGATTCTAATATAGAAGCTAAATAAATATGCTTCACACGTAGGCTACTCCAGCAAAGCATATCCCCATCAATCCTTTTTTTTTCCAACATGTCACTGGGTGTATGCATAAAACACACACCTATTGCTATTCCACTGCATACCATTCTTCTTCTGATTACTTCTGTTAGAGAAAGGCTCAGAGAAAATTGTCTGTGGTAATACCTTAATCTCCCTCAGTGCATGGAACATGGGATAGTCAAAGTGGTTTTTCCAAAGTCCAACACCAGAACATTCAAACGGACATTAATCCATCTATCATTTAGATAGCATGTGGACTAGAGAGGGGTTATTGAGAGGGGAGAATTCAGGATGTCTGCCAAACAAAGACAGATGTCTTGGTACCTACAGTACCCTAACCCTAACCCTAACCCTCGCGGGTGCCCCCGGCGAGCAGAGCCGTTCGTGAACGGGCTGGGGTGTGGCCAGATGAGCGCTGCACCCTCTCCGATCGCGCATCTCAAGTTTGTGTTGAACCTGGTGCTAAATGACTCGGAAATGACCTGATTCTGGGTCGGGGTGTCATGAGTGGCAGAGCAGCTCCATCGCTGCGATCCATTGAAAGTCAGCCCTCGATCCAATATTTTGTCCGGGAGCCGAGGCCGCGCGGGCGGCCCTCTGGAGCTCATGTAAAAAGATGTTTAGGTGGATTTAATAAAAGTAATGTGGTAAGAAAACCAAAAGGAACTATCATCACGGGTAACCCTATCCTCATACATATCAAACATTACCAATGTCACAGATTTACCAACTTTATTTGACCTATATACAACAGTTAATTAAGGCTGATGATTACAGATGACAATTTGTCTCATACTGTATGTTCTGAAAGCGTGGTGCTAATTTAAGCAGTCATGTAAAGGGTCACTATGAGGTGATGGCACGAGTTATGAATTTGAGGTCATGACATGTAAAATATTTAAACAGACATTGTTATGTGCTCGGCACTTCTTACTACCTGCCACCCTTGCACTCAACCAAGCAGAGGAAAACCCAGCACATATTCAGCACCATGGACAGCTCCACCTCATGCACAGTGCTCTCGTGTCCCTGTGTCTGAGTTCTGGCCTGCCCCTGCTAAGCGCTTTACACTGGTGAGGAATGCAAGCAGCCAGTAGGAGTGTATATTGTCCATCCAGACCCCTGCAGGGAGGCCCAACATCTTTTAAGCAAGCTTATGCCCCATGATGACCTGAAATCCTTCCTGCAGATTTTAAAAAGGACGGCGAAGCAGGAAGGTTGGCCTGGAGAACCACCCTCATCCCACTGATTACCGGAGAGACACAGCGAGCCTACTTCCCCCTCACAAGCAACGAAGCAGCCAACTACAATATGACTGGCTGAGGGCTGAAGTCCTAGCCCATTGTGGACTCTCCTGCTATCAGGCCACCATTGAGTTTCAGCGCTGGACCTCTGACCCGAGCACCACCCCTGGCCCAACTAGATTATCTACAGTGGATAGCTTGCAGGGTCTATCAACTTTACCTTGCGCACCCTCCCTAAAGAATAAAAGAAGGCTGTGGGCATGAAAGCTCCCTCCTCCTTGCGGGACATTGCAGATGCCCTAGTACTTGTACCCTTGGTGCTCTCCCCTGAGCTAGAGAAAGAAGAGTACGCGCCAAATCACATGCCTTACAGCACATGCCGCGATCTGACCCACCCAGACCTGAAGCACAGCAAAGGCTATGGGCCGGTGGCCACAACAGCAAGGAGAGCTTTTTGGGCATTGTCTCGCCCAGCATTTATGGCTCAAGTGTCCCGAGTGCCAGAGAACTCCCCGCCCTGCTAATTCCTCTCCCTATCATCGGCACACTATTTAAACATATTGGGATGGACATGGTCAGTCCACTTCCAAAATCTGCGAGGGGCCATGAGTACATCTTGGTAGTCTGGGAGGAGCAGCCCTCACCATTCCATACACACACACACACATGCAGGACATGCAGTCAAAAATACCAAACGACTATTCAAGACCGGCTGCTGCTTTAGTGGCCTTCAGACTACCTTCTCAACTGCTCCTCAATGAACTTCCCCTAACCGCTGAAAATTTTTCACCCTCATATTCCCTGTGTCTGTGTTCTAGCCTGTCCCTGCTAAACGCTTTACATCTCGAATGTATTGCTATATGTTGTACAGTGGAACCTTGGATTGCGAGTAACCGGTTTGCGAGCGTTCCGCAAGATGAGCATAAAAAACATCTGTCAGCGTATTTACTGTTTACTATAACACTGTGACCACATGTGTGTGCCTAAAGCATCATTTATTTTGTGTTTGTGTGTGTGAAAGTCGTCCTGTCACGCGTGCATGTACTGATTATTATAACACATGTGTGCACACATAAAGCAAAAGCAAGTCTCATTAGAGAGGTTAAAGATGAATTTTCTCTCTCTCTCTGTCAGCCTGCACTGATTCCGTTAGTGTGTGTGTGCGCATCATTAGACACTGTGCCCCTTCCCTCCTTCTCTCGCCTTCACACACACACACACACACACACACACACACACACACGCTAACAGAAACACTGCTCTGTCACGATACTTTTCAAAGGTAAAATGCAGGTTAATTTGTTTTACTTTTACTTTACAACCGTGATTTGCCTACAAAAACACACACACACACACACACACACACACACATGCACAGCGCATGCGCACACAAACACTAATGGAAACACTTATGTTAGGATTTATTTTTACTTTTTTCAAAGGTAAAGTGCAGGGTAATTTGTTTTATTTTTACTTTAGATTTTGTATCAATAAGTCTTATGTATTTATTTTTGGGGGCTGTGGAATAAATAATGTAAATTCGCATTATTTCTTATGGGGAAATTGAGTGTTTTTATATATGAGCACTCTTCTGGAATGAATTATGCTCGCAATCCAAGGTTCCACTGTATAGTGATAATAATATGATAATATTATTACTACTACTCTAATATAGATCATATTATTTTTATTTTTCTGAAGTGTTTTTATTATTTAAATTTTTTGTCTGACTCTGTACTTTTAATGAAGACCTATAGTTGGGCCTTTCGGGCAACAATATCCATTACATTGCTCTATGTCACCCTAATATGCCTAAACGCCACCATTTTTGGCATAACTACATCTTTTCCTATAAGTTAATGTGAATTATTGGATCATTAAATTTGTTTTAAAAAAAATTTTTTTTAACTGCATGGGTGCATGGAAAATACTCTTCTTTGTTACATCCTTCATAAATTTCCAGCCTCATCAACACCATTGTCTTGGTACTCTAGTACCTTCCTGTGTCTGGTTACAGCAGCCATGCCAGTTCTCATCTTCAGCAGTTAATTATCCAAAGAGTAATAATGTTATCAAGCGTGTGTGAGAGCTACTCGTCAAGGTGATTTATACACCATACATTTCTTTGTCTCCCTCTCTTGCTTTCTCTCTTTAAAAAAAACTACACACAATCACATTCACAGAGTAGCTTTCACAGACTCTGCCCTGCCAGACACATAAATTCATCAAATAGCTGGCTTTTTTGTTTAGAGACTGTTCATCTTCCCAACACTGCAGTTATTTGGACGTATCAGGAGGAAGTGATACTGCTGAGCAAAATGTAGCTTAATTCCTCTGACTTGCCTGTTTATTAAGTACCAGACATCTGAACATTTATACTGAATACTGAATGTATTATATATATATATATATATATATATACACACACACACACACACACACACACACACACACACACTACTGTTCAAGAATTTGGGGTCACTTGCAAATTTCTTTGTTTTTGTTTAGTGATTTATTTTCTACATTCTACAACAATACTGGGGATTTC
>JAQQZS010000037.1:24049530-24067402 GCA_030068045.1 Platyallabes tihoni
TACCGCTTTATCCTGTGATCAGGGTCGCGGGGGGCCCGGAGCCTATCCCAGGAGGCTTTCGGGCACAAGGCGGGGTAATATTTTCATAACTGAAACTATAGCCAAAATTTGTGTATGTAGACATATTGGGGGTATTTTTATTGAAAACGCAACATTTTAATTTATTTCTGTTCAAAAGAATGAAATGAACGACATGACTCAAAAAAAAGATTCTTTCATTTTGATGAACGAGATTAAAAGAACCGAGTCACTAAAATGATTCAAACTTCCCATCAGTAATTGCCACATCAATTAAAGGGGTTCCTGGGAGGCCAGCGTTTCAGACATGAAGCAGGTTATGTGCTAATGGCTCCAGTGTACTGAGACTACAATATGCTCCACCTTGATGGTTTCCAAGCACTGGGATAAATACGTTAGTGCAGCAGCAAATGATAGATTATAAAGCTTTTACTCTCATAATTGTGTTGTGTTATTTTGCAGACTTCTCAAAATCCCAGTTTGTTTTATTAGGCAGGTGGTTTTAATGTAATGGCTGATGAGTAATACGGTGGTGCGCGGTCCTTTTAAAATCGTCTCCGCCTTCAACAGGAAGTTGACACGCTGATGCCGGAAGCGTCTCGCTTTGCGGAAGTGCCGCTCACGCTCCATCGCGTGCTTCAGTTGATGAGGTTTCGTGTGATGCTGTAGCTGTAGCACAGATGTCTAGAGTGTATTTAGAGAAGGTCGCGCGCCTTTGTGAGCGCTACCGGGATTTTGTGACCCGGAACCCGGGCGCTACGGCGCAGCTGGAGAGCGCAGTGCGGACTCTGTCGTACCTCATAGCAGGTCAGAGGCTTCGAAGAAGTGAAAGTAAAAAATGCTGTCAGGCTGTTTGGTGGTGAAACCTGGAAAGCAATTCTTTTTTTTTTTTTTTTTTTTTTGGACGTTTCAGTGCATGAAGTTGTTTGCAGAGCCTGCACTTATCATTTTAGCATAGTAGCTGTAGCTGTAGTAGTAGGCTGCCTTAAACAACAAAGCAAAAGTTATCATCATCACCAGTATATGATCATCATTGCTTACTATATTACACTCAGTAATCAGAGAAACAATCAATAAGTTCTAAAAAAAAAAAAAAAAAAAAATGGCTTGGATAAAAAAAAAAAAATACTTTTCTAACTCCTGTTTCATTGTTACAGGTCGCTTTTCAGACTCTCATGAACTTTCAGAGTTGGGTAAGATTTACTTTAATGAAGATTATTTTATTACAATTCATTCTGGTTAGCGCTGTCGCTTTGCACCTCCAGGGTCTGGGTTCAATTCCCTCCTCAAGTCTGTGTGAGGGGAGTTTGCATGTTCTCCCCCCTCTGCCTGCTGGTTTTCCTCCATGTACTCCGGTGGCCTCCGACATTCCAAAAACGTTAATCTAATTGGTGTTCCCATAGTGTGTGAATGAGCGTGTGTGTGCGCACTCATCCATCTACGCTGAAAAAAAAAAAGAAGACAAAAAAGTTAATCAAAGAAACCAATTAAGGAATTTCGATATGACTGGAAGTAGGTTAAGAACCCTTGAACACATTATCAAAATCTGGAAGGATCGTGCCATCGATTTTGTTGAAGAAATGTGGTCATATAAAAAAAAAATCATAACTGGAGTTCACTTAAACACTTCATGAAGTTTTCATTGGGAAAAAAAAATAACAGTAAAAACCATAGTTTTATTTAATAGTGAAAATAATAGCATTTCTGTACGCATGCAACGTGATGAGAACTCACAGGATTGAGACTAAACAGCGGTGTGGCCATAAGAAAACCACTTGTTAGTGAGACTAATCGGAAAAATTACTTTAGTTTGCTAGGGAGCATAAAGATTAGACTTTGGAGTAATTGATAAACCCAATTCTAGAGTGATACTGAAGAAGGAAAGCACATAAAGTGATGCACCCATCATGCATAGTGGCCCTTGTACAAGGTTTTTCTAGGCAGTGTACTGTAATGATCTGGGGTTGCTTCAGTTGGTGAGGTCTAGACTCAGGAATGTGGAACTAAAATCATTCAGCTGACAACCTGAATGTCCTGAATGACCAGGTGATCATATCTATTGAGTTTCTTTTCACTCATTCATTCATTCATTCATTTTAAAATAATTTGGAGTATTTTCACACATGAAGTGGCCACCACACTGAATGAAACCTTAGTGTCTGACTTTTTTCGTGCACATGTTCAACCCATTTAAAACACTGTTGAATCAGATTAATACATATTAATAGTAGTTTTTTTTTTTTGTTGAAGTTGTGTGTGTGTGTGTTTTAATAGCTAATTATCCATGTGTGTTAATTGAATAACATTTTTTAATCAGATTAAATGAGGCTTAAGAAGTAAACACTGCTATTTGTGGGGGGTTTTCCATCAATAGTACAACCAAAAAACCAAACAGTGAGAAACAATTTAACATTCTTGGCAAAATCATGTTGTCACCCTCCTGACTCTGTCCTTTAATGTTCATTTAACGATTATTCCCTTAAATCCCTGTTCACAACGAACCAATTTAAAGGGGGCATATTATGCCTAGTTTAAGTTGTTTTTAGAAATTTAGACAGGTCTTCAACATGCATATGCAGACTAAAACATGAGAAAAAACTACGAGGCAATTAGATTTCACCCCTAATATGACCTCAGAAAAAAAAAACATTTTGTTACTCAACTTCTCTCAGCTCTGCTGTTCTCTGGTTGGGCGAGACTTGGCTGTAGCCCTTTTTAATAAACATTGAAAAGGAACAATCAGAAGAGAAGTGAAACATAGGGAGAATCCATTCTGAGAGGGTTATTTTAGCAGGAGCATTAAAACTTTGGGCAAGCTCTGAGACCTATACTGTATTAACTGGTTAAAGAAATTGTAAGATATGGGTCCTTTAAATTACAAGGTGCTTGGAGGTGCTTTTTTTTGACTTAACAAGATTTTGTCTGTATATCTACTTAATTGGACAGAATAACATAGGCGTGTCCTAGATAATACTGTCACAAGCCAAAATTAAACATTCATTCATTTTCTATACCGCTTTATCCTTTATTTGGGAACACCAATTAGCCTAACCTGCATATCTTTGGACTGTGGGAGGAAATCGGAGTACCCGGAGGAAACCCACCAAGCACGGGGAGAACATGCAAACTCCATGCACACAGAGAAGGGAATCGAACCCGGACCCTGGAGGTGCAAGGCGAAAGTGCTAACCACTACACCACCGTGCCGCCCAAAATTAAACAGACTGAGTTTATTTTAACCACCCTGAGTAAACATGTTTTACCACAACATTAAAAAGAAAGAACAAGCTACTTGAGTCAAATGTTAAGTTTATAGTCATGCTGTTAGATTTCATTTAAAAAGTTTTCCTTATCAAAATGTTGGCCATCTAGGTGACAAATAATAATTGATAATTAGCATTTTTGTCTCAAATAAGTTACTGCAAGTATACTTTATATATAAAATGCACCAATGCATTTTATTTCTCTTTGACCAGGCCAATGTGCCTCAGCTGATATCTAATACCCAACTCGTATTATTTTTAATCAGGTTGACTTTCTCATTTGCTGTTAACATCAGAGTTGAAATGGAGACAAGTTTTAAGAGTCATATGTCAAATATGAACCAGTACTTTTCCAGCATTTCAATACAGTATCAGTTTTTATTGATGCTCTGATCTGTGGGGGTGTCTTATTTCAGGACCTTTATCCGCCGAAGGAAGTGATCTACACAGGCTTTGTAGGCTTTTTGCCTTTGCTAACTGCATAGACCAAAGTAGTCCGGTCTACGGAGGATTTCCTATTTATGTAACCAGCCACTTCCAACCTTACTTGTGTGTCAATGTAATATGAAGTATGAATGATCTATTAAGTCACAATTATCATGGTCAATAAATAAATACATAAATGAATAAATCAATAATGGGTTGTTGCTAAAGTCAACTGCCCTTGGTTAATGTTATGTAAGAAAACATAACGTTTTTTTCCGAAAACCTGACTCTCAGGCAAGGAATCTTGGATAGGTTGGGCCACAAAACATCCTTTATGTTCAATTGAAAGAAAACTGCATTTGTCTGCCTCATTTGAAGGAGCCTTTGAAATGGGACAGTCTTAGTCGAGACACTATGACATAATCAGCCTTCAAATGCATCCTTTGAAGGATACGGGCCCGGAATTGAGACACACCATCTGTATGCATTTCAGTGCAATATATTGACCTTGTTCTTCAGTTTTAAATAAAGTATCTAGATAGTTAAATAATGAACTCCACAAGTGGGCCTTATGTGTAATCATGACACACAATATGGACGAAGAGTTAATTTGCTGTAGACTTTGGTGATAAACATCAAGTTGCCAAGTGTCATTAAATTACAGAACAACTGCCGCAAACTGAAATCATGCTCATGTGCATATTTGTGGCGATTAACTCCAAATCAAGTGTTTGATGAACCGGTCTGGGTTTGTGGATGAGTCGCCAGTATCCTGAATATTAACCACCATTCACAAAGGTGACCCAGTACAGCTGCTCCTTAAATGCAGCCAGGCCAGACACAATTTACAACTGTAAACTTTCCTTTTTTTTAATGTATGGCAGTCATGTAGTATTATAGGCATGTCAGTTAGAGGATGAATGTAATTAGTTGTGTAAAACTGGGGGGAAAAAAACATGTTAAGGATTTAGAAACGGTGTCAATGCCATATTTTGTCCTGATGTTTTTGCCCATTCTGTTTTCAGTGTATTCAGCATCGAACCTGCTGGTGTTGCTGAATGATGACATTCTTAGGAAAGCTCTCTCCAAGACACTGCCTGTGGTAATTTCCTTTAGATGTTTTTGCTCAGCCTCATACCACTTTCTGTCTGTCGTCCTCCATTTCTTTTTTCCCCGAGCTTGCAGTCAGTCCACTTATATAAGCCACTGATAAAAAGCAGTGGGCCTGTGTGTTGTTGGCATAGTAACGCACATAAAGTTGTTTGGAGATGAGTCAGATTGTGAGAGTTGAAAGGGAACAGTGTGTCCTCGGCTCAAGGAGAAGAACAGTGGGAAGAATCAATCAGGGGCATCACTGACCACATTTTGCCCTGTGTAGTATAGACATTGTAGGGTTTGCTATATGATTGGGAAATCCATTAAATAATGAAAAAACAACAGCAAAGATAGTAAATCGAAGCAAGGTCAAAGAGGTGCAAAGAGGTCCGAGTCTTTCAGTCCCATTGAAAAAGGTGTGGCCTCAATGCCTGTCATATACTGTAGAGTAAAATTGATCATGGTATATGTGCCTGTCAGTTCAGTTGTACCTCAGTAAAGGAGGTGTGGCCTGTGTGCCTGTCAGTTACAGTAAAAGTGGTGCGTCCTCTGATATGTCACCACCCAATACGATATTTTACTGATACCTAGGTGCTATTTAATTTCATATTTGCCATTTTGTAAGTATCATAATTTTATAAAAGACCCAATTCTAAAGTAAAAAAAAATGTTAAACCTTAAAAAAAAAAAAAAAAAGTTGCATCGTAACTCGAAAGTTTTATACCTT
Organism: Platyallabes tihoni; assembly: GCA_030068045.1. Lineage (NCBI taxonomy): Eukaryota > Metazoa > Chordata > Actinopteri > Siluriformes > Clariidae > Platyallabes > Platyallabes tihoni. The sequence goes on from JAQQZS010000037.1 coordinate 24,055,060, forward strand.
CGCTTTTTTCAATAACTTAACTAAATTGAACAAGAGTAATTAAATGTAGCCCATTCCTTAAAACATTAGCTTTCTCACTTAAAAAAACAAAGGCAGCATTTAAACAATACAAAATATCTTCAGATACAAGAGTTTAACATTTAGCTTAAAATTAAGTTAGTGTTTTAATAGCTGTACTGTGAAGTATTTGCACCATTCCTGATTTTTTTATTTTGTAGTTTTTAAATGACAGTTTTATTTATTGGCCAAAAATCCCTCCACAGCGATGTGAAAGACTCAGTGCCTGTTATCACAAACATTTGATTGCAGTCGCTGTTGCCAAGGGTGGCACAACCAGTTATTAGGTTTAGGGGGCAACTACTATTTCACAAACGGCCAAGTAGGTTTTAACAGATTTTTTTCCCTTAATAAATGAAATCATCGTTTAAAAACTACATTTTGTATTTACTCTGGTTAAATTTGCGAAATATCAAAATTTGTTTGATGATCGCAATCATTAGTTTAGATTGTCTCACCTTTAGGATTATAAAGAAGCATGAGGAACTTTTGGCAATGTAATGTTATAAATGTGTTTCTGTTGCAATACTCGTACACTCTGCACAGAATCGGTTATATCCGAGGCTCATGGCTAATCAAGTTGGAAAGCAGCCGATTTTCCGTTCATTTGTCAAATTTATCTCTATTGTAAACGTAAAAAATAAACTAAAATAATTTGGAGTACATGAATAGCCACAGGAGACTCGTGCATAACTGCATATTTTTCCCCTCTTTCTGTCAATGCCAGTGAAAGATTGTGGCCTCAATGAACATCTTTTATAAAATTGTTGAGCTGAAGGCAGTTTGACTTCTTCCTGTTAGTCGCAGTAAATCAGGTTTGGTCTGCCTTTTTGTGCCTGTCATTCTTTCTTATCATCTGCCACCAAAAAGTACATAATAATGGTAATATTTAAAGTTCCAAATAAAATATTCAAATTGCAAAAAGGCCTATTATGTCTTTGTGTTAGCTTCTTTCATTCTGTCGGTCTCTTTTCTCCCACTTTTTCTTGATTGCTTGATTTTTCCTACCTACTACTATTTGATATGTAAGAAAATACCAGAATTAAAAGCAGCACAGTGATCTTGCACTGCAGTAACCTCACTTCGAAAGAGCTCTAACTTGCGTTATATTGTATTGCTTCCTACATTATCCGTCTTTGGCTTAAGTTCCAGTCCTGATGTATTTCTGTACACTGATTGAGTCTAATACTGAAAAATGTGCGCTGGAGCCGAGTATCCCGAGACCTCTTTATTTCTTCATTTGTGCTAGGGTGACATATTTATCATTTGAGTTTTCCAACCTCAGTGTTCAGAAATAAACACACTTACAGACTGAGGCACTTTCAGCGGTGCAATAAATGCGACGCCCAGCCTGGGGCGCAGGGGAAACGAGATAGAATTCATGACCTTCGGCTTCTTTCACACTGGCCTTAATGGAGCTCCGTAGAGGAAGCTTGAACTTATATTGAGTTTATGGTGGCATTTGAAAATACTCTGTATCAGCGCTTTTGACCTACACAAAAGCAGCTCACAGTGATCTGTGTTTGTGTGTCTCCTGTGATAGTCTCTCTCCCAGCAGAGGCTGCTAACTTGGCTTTCTGTCCTGGAGTATGTGGAGGTCTTCACTGAGATGGGAGCCGCCAAGCTGTGGAAAGAGCACGGGCGCTGGCTGGTCGTCGTCCTCATTCAGATCGCAAAGTAAGACCCTTTTGTGCAGCACTCTGGATCGTACGATAGATAACGCTACTGCTGAAATCATCATTATCCACTTCAACATCCACAGAGCTATCCTGCGCATCCTGCTGCTTTTCTGGTACAAATCGGGCATCCAGACATCACCTCCCATAATTCCTCTGGATAGAGACACACAGCTGTACAACAGAGGTAAGAGTGTGTATCAGTAAATAGTCAAAGAAGTCTTGTGGTCTACAAAATGCCAGTGCCTGCCTAGGCTGCATGGTGGCGCAGTGGGTAGCAATTTTCTTTCGTGAAGACCTGGATTTCCAGTTTCCTCCCACTTTATACAAGTGGATGAAATGGTTTCTGTGAATTGCCCATAGGTGTGAATAAAACCAGTGTCTCCCAGATAAGGTATACATAATAAAGGAGTTAGTAAAGGTGAGGTAATGAAAATCAATGCTGGTGATTTACATACATTTTTCCTTAAATTAGATCAGGGCAGCAATGAGGAAGACGTCACATTTGTTGGACAGCGCTCAGGCCGAGTGGTGAGACCTCTGAGAAGTGGTAAGTAGTGGTAATGTTTCTGCTTCAACATGAGGCATGCTGCTTAATCTGCTAATCTGCTTAATTATTAGATCCATGAGAATACTCCAGGCAGGGGACACAGATTGGGTATTACTGATGATGATGCTACTATGTGTGTTATATAAAAGAAAGAGCGAGTTCTGACCAATGTACTTTCATTGATATTTGTTTAATACATTGGAGGACCTGAAACCAGTCTCAGAAAAACTTCTGTCCATATGTCTGTCTGTATATACCTGGCCCACAGATTTTGTCACAGGATCATGTCAAAAAACTGCCTCGACAGAATTTAATGAAACTTTGCCAGTCCTGTGGTATTTGCCTGAAGTTAAATGTTATGAACAGTTATGTGCCAGATGTAATAATCTACTTTAAACAGGGAGTGTATTTGGCTGATGGCGAAAGAAGTATAACTTAGTTTAAATAAGACATAAGATACTTAAGTTTATAAAATTTTACTTCTTTGTATTACAGTAGTAAGTTAGGCAAAAAGATCTGCCATACAGAAATATAGGGAGATGTATACGTGGGCTTCAACCTTGAAATAATAATATCACTGATTACGTTAAACCTGATCACCTTATTTTTATTTGTAACCTTTTAACTATTTCTAAATACTCTGGAACTAACGCTAGTGTGTGTATATACGAAAATACAAAAGCTTGTTGACAGATGGACAAAGTGTATTGAAAAGAAAGGAGATTATGTTGAAAACTTGCGTAATTGTCTTTTCTAAAAGTTAATTAAAATAAATTTCCGGATCATTTTTGACTCGCCCTCATATATACATAGATATATGTGTATATGAGCCATAATATTACAAAGCAAAAAGTAAAATGTAAACAAATATTGCACTGTGATTGAAATCTCATTGAACATACATATAATGTACTTTTTCCATATTAATACAAGTTACATTACAGTGTGTTGTCAGGTGCTGTAGAGATCAGGCAGTACTTTAAAATGTTCCATTCAATGTATCACTTCACAATGTTGAATCCCAAATCTCTCCCTAACCCCTAATTAGGGGCACTACTTGGTGTGTGGATCAAGTGATTGTACATCCTAGCACTCTAGCTTTCCATTTAACCCCAGAACCTGTTCTAAAGCGGATTAAGTGAAAATATAAAGAGAATGTGTCTCCCTCTCAATTCAATTTTTCAATTCAATTTTATTTATATAGTGCTTTTAACAATGGTCATTGTCTCAAAGCAGCTTCACAAAAATGAAAGAAATATAAAAAAAAAGTAAAATCTATCTTTTAGTATTTTGCAAGTAATTCTTCTTTGTGGAAGATGCAAACGGATAATATTCTCTGTTAAAGCTTAGTAGATGTTTTAGGAATTATTCAATTTTAGACTTTCGAACTAGTCAGCATCACTCTCCTGTGATATTGCTTAAATAGGATTACTCAATCTGTGTCGCCTGTGGTATGTCATGCTAACTAGTAGTGCCTGTTTCTCTGTGTATTTTAGTGCTCTGAACTGATTGGAGAACCTCTGTTTTCTTCCTTCAGCATCTTCACTGCAGAGTCGACTGTGGGGTGGTCATCACAGAGAGAGGAAGCGGAGGGAACAAGAGGAAGACCTACAGGCAAGCCCCACCCCCCTGGGCCTGCAGGAGACTATTGCAGAATCACTGTACATCGCTCGGCCCATAGTGCACTGTATCCTAATCAAAGCAAATCAAAGAACAGCTAGAAAAATACGGTTTGATTACTTGAGCTGTTTGATTAAATCAACTGTGCAATTTATTCAATTGTTTGTTGGTCCAGTCAATATTTCTTGAATTAATGGGTTTTTTCACACTTGGTGGCTGAATGGTAGGTGTTCCGCCTGCCGTGCGGGAGGCCTGGGTTCGATTCCCAGCCAGTGTCCAAACCCCACAGCCACTGGATGCAGTGCCGGTCCCAAGCCCGGATAAAATGGAAGGGTTGCGTCAGCAAGGGCATCCGGCGTAAAACCTGTGCCAAGTTGGCAGGAGCAGCCGAAAGACCAACATTCACACTTATAATATTGTTTAGGTAAACTTAACAAATGTTCGAAAGTCTAAAATTTAATCATTCCTAAAACATCTACTAAGCTTTAACATAGAATATTATCCGTTTGCATCTCAAACAAAGAAGAATTACTTGCAAAATACTAAAAGATAGACAATCATGATAGATTAACAATCAACAAGAAGTTACATAGCATTTATTCATTCATTCATTCATTTTCTATACTGTTACTTAAATATCTTACATTGGATTGCTACTAACTTGGTCTGTGAGTGTTCGAGTGAAGCAATCACTTATTATTCATATACAAATAACTTATTTTTACATTTCGGGAATTTGGCAGACACTCTTTTCCAAGGGCCCTGCTCGGGGGCCCAAAAGTTTTAACTTGGTGGTTGTGGGGTTTGAATCTGTGGCCTTTCAAACCATAGTCCAATACCTTGAGCTACCCCTGAGCTGCCCTGACATAATGTGTTTAAATGTGTTTGTGGATAACTAGTGTCTAGCAATTGAAGGAGTATACTATAGGTGACATTTCCCACCCCCTAATTATTAGCCTCCCCCACCCCCCACCCCCCGCTTCTCCCATGTCCCAATAGTCCCTTATATATTTAAAAGAAATATATTCTCATAGAGAACTTTATTATGAACAATATACTAATTCTGGGTGGGCCTGTCTGTGCTTTTTATGGCATTGCTTCCACCAGACAAACCACAGGCACTTCCTGCAGAATTGTCAGACGCATTCTCATGTTGTGAATCTCCCATTCAACCACATCCCGAGGCTGTTCTGTTGAATTCTGTTCTGGTAATGGCGAAAGCCACATAAGAACAATGAACTCATTGTCAAGTTCATGAAACAGTTTAAGATGACTTTTGCTTTGGGACGTGGTACAAAATCACACTGGAAGAAGCTAATAGGAAATGGATAAATTGTAGGGTTAGGGTTATACCTGGTGAGAAACAATACTTAAATTGTCTGTGGCATTCAAGTGATAATTGATTGGTATTGAAACAGTCAAAGTGTGCCAAGAAACATTCCCCACACCAATACATCGCCCCCACCAGGCTGCACTGTGGACACATGGCACGTAGCGTCCACAAATTTATGCTGTTGGGGCCAAATTCTGACCCTACCATCTATGTGCCTCTGCAGAATTTGAGAGTGCAGACTCTGCTTTCTGTTTTAGGCTAAAAGAAGTGGAGGCAGACATTGTCTTTTGCTGTTGTAGACAATGTGTCTCAAGGTTCAACACGATATGAGAGATGTTTATCTGATGGTTATCTGAGCAACTGTGGCATTTCTGTCAGCTCGAAATAGTTTGGCCGTTCTCAGTTGACCTCTCTCATGAACTGATCTTTTTTTATATTGCACCATTCAGGACAGTAGATAACTCTCCAGTGTTATAAAACCTCCCAAACCAGACTGTCTGGCATGAGCAATCATGCCACGGAGAAAATCACTGAGATCACATTTCCCCAGCATTTTGATGTCACTATTACCAAATGCCGTTGTCTGTTTCTTGTTGATTTTATTCGTTGCACTGCTGCCACATGATTGGCTAATTTAATCATTTCAGGAAAAAGTAAACATACAGATGTTCCTAAGAGTTTGTATTTTTATTTTTGTACTGATCAATCGTCATAAGGATTCATTTTTTATCCATGTATTCATGTGAATGTGAGTTTTCCTAAATGTGGTTCCCTCTCAGTGACTGCCCTAGGACTTTGTGGCAGACGTTCCTGGAAACCATGGCTCATCTCCGGCATCCTGGAGATAGCAAGGTAAAGACGGCATTCCTATATGTCTGTCCTTCTGTCTGTTAAAACAGATATAGTCATGTTTGTGAATTGATGTTTTTTTTTTTTTATGGGCAGTTTCAGTTTGTTGTCTGATACGGCAAAGACGCTGAACCACAGAGAGAAGGCCGAGATGAGAAGACGAGCCTTCCTCCTGCTCTACTACCTGCTCCGCTCACCTTTCTATGACAGATATTCTCAGTAAGTGTAATATCGTTTATCCGAATGGAAGTGTATGCCGCTTTAAGTGTATACCACTTTACTATCTTTTTATATGGACCATGTAGTGGTTTTCTGTCAAATTTGGCATTTAAACTAAGAAGATTCCAGTAACTACCACGAAGCCTTACGATAAAAAAAAGGTGCGAAAAGTAAGGTGGAAAAAATTAAAGTTATCGCTTTTCATTATTTTTATGTAGACATAATGCCACAATGAAAAGCAAAACCTTTGTTACGGTAAGTGTGTCTTCTATGCTGCTATAGTGATGCTTTTCCTACTTGTATGAATCATCCAGTAGGTGGCAGTATTCTAACCATGCTAAAGCGGAAGACGTGTCAAAGGAAGTTTCCTTTTTCCTTCCTTAAGGAGTGCACATGCTTCCTCACATTCACAGTTCCTTCTATTGGAAGAAAACTAAATAAGTCAAAGAGTAGAAATAATTTCTTGAATGTGAATAAAATACAGAATGTTGAGGTTTCTAGTTCGTACTGTTAAGCTTGTTGTAACTAGGTGCTATCTAGAATAAGAGCTGATGTGCGTGGGATTAGTACAGTACATTGTTGTTTTTCATAAGTAACTGATCCTGCACTTGCATGGCCTAAAAAAAGTCGCACACTTATATTTTATTTGATTACAACAAACAATATGACCCTCATGCTCCCAGAATCACTCTTTCACAATTTAAGTCTTGGAATATGCCTGTGCCATCAGGCGAAAAAAGGGCGGTATTTCTTTCTTTCTTTTTTTTTTTTTAGGAAAGAAAGCAATTCAGGGTCTTGTTTTGTCCGGGATCACCGGGGTTTGTCCGTTCAGGGTCACTGGACTGTCCAATTCCTTCAATAAAAAAAGGGGTATTAATAATAATAATAATAATAATTATAATATTTTTTTTAATCCATTGATGTGATACCGTGGGTCATTCGGTATATTCAGGTCCTGAGCTGACTTCATGTTATTGTCGCACATTGTTGCTTAGCCTAGATCTGTCTGATTAGAAATATTCACTATTAAACATAATTGTGATATTCATGTTTTTTTAATGGAGCTTCACCAAATGTTTCACCTAGATCATACATGGTTCTCAAAATGTATATTATGTGTATAAGAATATAATGTTAATTTTTTCTCTTCATTTTAACATTGAAGAAATAATTAAGTTAGGTCACTATAGCAAATAGTGTGTTGTATAAATATAGTTTAAATAATTGGACACAGACAAGGCTGATCCTGTGGTACACGCCTGTCTTTGGCAAATGAATATTAATGAGTATGCAAATGAAACAGTCACATGACAAGGTTTCAAAATAAATAAGATGTCGGAAACCCAAAGAGTAAAGAATTTTCTTGGCGTGTGAAAAGCTTTTTTTTTTTTTTGTTAGCTTTGTGTCCGCCATGATGGTTGTTTTGAAGAAAAATATAAAGAGGTCTTAGGTCACATGGTCTCAGTGCTATGGAAGGAAGTTTTGGCCTAATAAGCATACTAAAAGTACAGGCTGCGCAAAACAATTTTCAAAAATAGTTTTTTACAGATAGAATTGCAAGGCCAAGACAATAACAGTATCACTCGTCATTTTTATTAATATACTTCTTATTTATTGTGTACTTTTATAGTCTGAATCAATCTTTAAATGATCTCCAATCATGGTTATTAATGAATTTCTTTTTTTTCTCAACTCACATTTCTTCCACAAAGTTGACGGTTCAGCACTATCCTTCCACATTTTAATAATGCATCGAAATAATCCAGTTCTTAACCCAATTCCAGTACTTATAAAGTTTTCTTTGCTTGATGCAGCCCAATAGTTGAACAGCCATTTGAAATTTTATTGAACCACTGGAAGTTTGGCTGATGGAAAAGCTATATTATTATTCCTTTTCAGTACTTCCTAGACAACTTTGTTGTTATCACATTAAATTCTTGAGAATAAATTAGTAAATTTACATACAGCATAATGGAATATAAATGTATCAAAGCATAACGCATGTGTTAAATATGATGAACGAGAAAAGAAAATGTGCAAATTAATGAAGGCTGTTGAGTTGTTGTAGTAAATAAATAGCACGTACCTGTAATATTCAGGAAATCAGTAGAGTTTTCTAAAATTATTAACACACTAATAGCATCCATTTTTTTAATTCAATCATTTATTTATTTTCTTTTGAATTTGAACCATAATTACGCTTGACTGTGAGTGTATCATTTTAATGATGATCAGCAGTGTTTGGTTTTCCACCTATGGTAGAGTAATGTACCAAGAACTGAAAACTGTGGCACCTGAATTATGGCATTGTTTGTTTGATCTGATTTCTCTACAACCACAGAGCGAAGATCCTCTTCCTTCTCCGGTTTTTGGCTGATTACATTCCTGGAGTAGGCTTAGTTGCACGTAAGATTTATTTCCTCCATCTTGTTGGTTAAGAATACTGTGTCTCCTCACTACTCTGCAATAGCATAATCATTTCTGCTTCTGTCTGCTCAGGCCCACTGATGGACTATTTACCCGTTTGGCAGAAGATCTACTTTTATAACTGGGGTTGAGACTGAAGATATGGAAAAGGTCATGCAGACCTGTACGCATAAAGGACTGAGAAAGTACTTGTGTGTGCTGCAAACACCGCATGGGGACACAAAGATCTACATGAAATGGTCCGGCGACAATCCTAATCGATAAGGAGTTAAAAGTAGATGAAGTAGAAGCTCCGTGACTTGTCACATTATTTCAGTTTGTTTAGCTCGCCTAATTAAATTATAATTATTGTCTCAAAATGTACATTCAATTATCGAGTTTGGAAAAATCATTGTCTTTAATTTTTTTTTCTTTTTCAGTTTTGATGAATATTTTTAAAATAATGTATAGTTCAATTCTTCAAACCTCTCAGTGCCACCTCTTTACTCATGTTCCTACTGTATAAAATCATATTTCTGGTCAATTAGGTTTTTACTTTCAGTTTTCTTTTAATGGTTACATACAACAGGACACAATTGAAACAGACTTGCTGAGCTTGAGTTGTTATTGAGATATTTTCAATCTGACGTATTACCATTTTGAGTAGAATTGATAAAAAGTTGTAACACCTTTTCAGAGGACATCCTGACTTTCCGGATGCCCTTTACTTCAAACCAGCATAATAAGCATTAAATTGGTGAATTTTCTCTGTTTTTCACTGTGAACTAACTGAAAGCTCATTTTTGTAATTGAGTAAAACTGACTTGTGCAATGGCTGGAAATGCTTTATCTGAATATAAATGTTCATGATTTTATTAAAGGCCTCTTGAAAAAAAACACTAAAGATTTACTGAGAAACGTATGATGGATTTTCTACATACCTTTACGCATTTCATAAATCAGGCAGTGATGGCAAAAGCAATTTACTTTTTCCTTTCAAAACAGATGGAAATCAGAAGGTTAATTTCATCATAATGGTATATTAAAACACGACGAGGAAGGATTCCATGAGTGCATGCTCAAAAACAGTCCGTAACTCAAAGTCTAATTTAAAATGACTGTTGCACAATAAAAAATAAGGCGGTTTTTTTTCACTTAAGTAAAATAAAAATATTTTTGGCAAAAGATCATTGACAGTGGACCTTGAGCAAGGACTGGTGTCTGCTCATAAAGCCTTTTAACTGTACTAAATACATTTTATATTCACATCAACAAAAAATAGAAAAACAAAAAAGGGTTTGTTTAGTAGCTTGTTTCCTAAAAGTTCACTTCCATAAATTAGCTTTCAAGAGATGCAGTAAAAGTACTCTGCCCGGCCAAAAAAAGGTCACCATTTGGATTGAAATAATAATAATAATAAACCAAAGAGCCTTGAATTTTGATAATTACTGCGGGTGAGTAGCTTCTCTCTTCTTGTGGTCTGCATTCAGCAAAGAAAACAACTAAGGAGACAGTGACCCTACACAGGATAGAAGGATAGATGGTTTCAGCACTTAACAATCTGAAGTAACTTTCAGAAGGGCAGGGTTTTATTCCACAAGTGAGGGCACTCAATGAGGTCATCGGGTATAATGGACCGTTAGTAAAATGGAAGGCTGCACACAAAAAAATTTATGTATATATATATATATATATTAATGCCACTGAATTTTAACATTTATATTTTTTCATATTGTACATTGCTGACAATAATGACTTACTTGTTACAGACCAGAAATTTTCCTATTCATTCTGGTTCCAAAATTAAGGCTGTATCTGACGCTTGAAGTAATTTTCTGCTGCCACACTACATCATTTTGAATTGATCCACAAACAGTTTCCTATTATTTCATCATAATGGGATATTAAAACATAATGACCAAGGATCCCACGAGTCCATGCTCAAGAACAGTCAATAACTCAAAGTCTAATTCAAAATAATTGTCTTTGCACTAAACATAATAAGTTACCCGTTTCACACGAATAAGCATGAACCCTCACTTTCATTTATAACAAAATTGATGTTTTATCATTTATGCAGTAAAATCCCTGCTGCTAAATCAGTGTAGAATTGTATCAACAGGACATCGAGGTTTTTAAATGGAAAGACAAGTTCCTTTTTTAATTTTTTTTGTAGATGTAAATTGACATTCAGGATGGTTTTCTGGGTGATTCTCTGAATTGGGTGTTCTTTAAGTCCCCCAGATTTAGTCAAAGATCTTCAATTATAGGAAACCACTAAATGTATTTTAAAGCCATCAATTGAGAAGTTGTTGAAAAGAGTTGTTTTTGCATTGAACTCTCCTATCCCAGGACATGGTGCCAATACATCGCAGGGCACACACACTCAGGGTAATTTGGAAAGGCGAATAATCCTAATTTGCATGTTTTTTGGACTGTGGGAGGAAACCACAGTACCAGAAGGAAACCCACCAAGCACAGGGAGAACATGCAAACTCCACGCACACAGATGAGAGGCGAGATTCGTCTTTGTGACAATGACAATGACCAATGGTTATTTATAAAACATTTAAGGGACAGTGTTGCAGAATATTACAATTGTGTGATGTCTGCAATGTCACATGGTGCCACTGTCTTAGCTAAATATGGAGTTATAGCCAGTATTAGCCAAAAACCTTAACCTCCATCACATTCAACTCTGTCACATTTTTTTCAGTTTCAACAGTTAGCTGTTATCATAGGGTTGAATGGCAGGAATGTCAAGTTTTTTCTTAATTGACAGTAATTGCTTTTTTTGATCAAGAACAAGAAATTGTTATGCCTTGAACGCTGATCAGCCACAATATCAAAAACACTTGTATAGGTCCTGCCAAAACAGTCTTGCACCATGGAGACATGGACTCCATAAGACCCCTGAAAGTGTGCTGTGGTATCTGGCACTAAGATATTAACAGCAGATCCTTTAAGCCCTGTAAGTTGCAAGGTGGTGCTTCGATGGACCTTTCGTTAGTGGGATTGACCACTGCATAACAGGAACGCCCCATGACACCTGCTGTTTTGGAGATTCTCTGACGCAGCCAACTAGTCATAACAATTTGGCAATATTCATGGTCATTTAGATCTTCCTACATGGCCAATTTTCCTTCTTCCAACACATAAATTTAGAAAACTACCTGACCACTTGGTGCATAATACAGTATATCCCACCCCCTGACAGTTGCCAGTGTAATGTGATAATGAATGTTATTTGTTCCACGTATCAGAGGTTTAATATTTTGCCTCATCAGGATATAGTAGATTTCCTGTTCCAATGTGAAGGCTATTTCACACTTTGCACATTCTGTATTATTTATATTTTTATATACTTATATTTTACTTCTATTTTATTTGTAACTTTTTAAATCTGTTAATTGTACTTTTGTTTATTATTTTTATTTTATTCTTCTAGTGCAATTCTCCTTTTATTATAGAGACATCTTTTTATTTTGCCTTTCCATTTGATGTCACAGACATAAAATGTTGTATAGACATTTAAGATTACATTTAACATTAAGATAACTCTGCGATGGATTGGCACCCTGTCCAGGGTGTACCCTGCCTCGTGCCCGAAAGTCTCCTGGGATAGGCTCCAGG
>JAQQZS010000037.1:24137244-24162305 GCA_030068045.1 Platyallabes tihoni
ACCATACAACGATGCTGCCTCTCAACAGAAAAAAAGCAAACCGAATTAAACACAGCCCATACCCCCCCCACCAAAAAAAACCCTCCATGCCGCACTTGCTTATATTTATGGAGTAAGCAACACTAGAGAGATGATGTGGACGGTGGAGTTCATGCTGCTGTGTGAATGGGACAGAATTTATCTCGAGCGTGAAAGGCTGCTTAACCAGTAGAGCTGCACGTTACAACGTTTAACCGGATTCATGGCATTTAACCACTCCAAAGCCCTGGGCACAATTGAGTAACGTGGAGGCAACATCTGCAAGGGTTACATAAAGTAACTAAACCACATTGTGGTTTCGCTCTTTAGTGGCGTCCAGGTTAAGACCTTCTTGTTCGTGAGGTCCGATCACAGGCTCGGTCGTAGAGTCGTCAGAGTTTGCTCAGCTGCTACATGTCCCCAGCTCCGCAGTTATGTTTTATTATTATTATTGTTATTATTATTATATATATTATTATTAATTTGTCGCCTAATTGTTTTGATTAAACTGATTCGGACCAGGATGTAGCCGTGAGTATGGGTGTTTCACTGTCATGGTTAGTCACGGTGTGTGATCGGATGTTACATCATCGCTGACTCTCTGGAAATACTGATTAAACAAGTTTGTCTTGATCAAGTTCCTCGCTCCAGTGGCTTTTATCCATTTTGTGTCTGGCTGAAGATTTTTACATTTTTTTTAATTTATATATGTTTAAGACTTCTTAATTAAAAAAAAAAAGAAAAAAAGAAAAAAGATGAGCCTCGGTGTGCCATAAGCAACATTTTGATCATATGCACAAAATAGCATGGCGTTGCTTATCAGGACTAAACCATCCCTGTTTGATTAGCATTGCAGTGTTTTTATTTTTATTTTCATGCTCCTTTTCCTCACAGCCATGCTCTCTTTAGGAACATGATAATTACTAACAGCGTTAGTATATTCTCAAAAAGAACGGGGGAAAAAAAAGATGTGATCATATTCTTTTTTTTTTTTTTTTTTTTTTGCAAGATAAATTGCTTTTTGGCTTGGTTACCACGGCATGAAATTTCCCGACAGATTAGACAACTATTACATCATGCACATTAAAGCACAAGGGGAAAAAATCCAGCATAAGCGTGTTTCATTGTCGGACTACATTGCTCCACCCATAACCCATTCAGCACGCAGGTGATGGAGTGTATGGCGATCTGAACCGCTGAGTGTGTTAATAGGAATACACACCACTTCCAATGAGAGAGAGACGTCCGATGTCTGTAAACACGCAGCTGCACTGCGATAGGTCAGAACTTTCCTGCTGGACTTGGTGCTCAGGCTTCCTGTGTGTGAGAGTTTGTGTGTGTGTGTGGGGATCATGTTTCAGATGGGAACAAAGGAGCAGTGTAGCCACATGAGCGAGTGCAGGATCGAGAGGCCTGCTAAACTCATCTGGGCATGGGTTGAACAGGATAGGTTGTCTTTTTTTTATTTTTTTTTTCTCCAGGTTGTCGTCATTTTTATCAGTGTTTGGTAACCTTTACTTCCACAACTATTTGAGTTTTTTTTTTTTTAAATATATCGTATAATATTTATTTACCGACCCAAAGAGTTAAAACCGAGTGCAGAACATCTCCACGGGACGTCCGACCTTATTTATATTTTTTTGCACGTAAAGTTAATCGGCGGTTTAAAAATTTGGCGAGCCATCTGACCAGCCGGTTCTGGCCGAACATGATTGCTCTCAGATTTACTGGGATACAAAGGAGAGCTTTTGAAGGCCAGATGTTTGGAGGAGAAACATCTGGACGACATCTGCTTCATTTGGAGTAGTTCTTTTTAAACAGGGAACGGGGGGGGAGGCGGAGGGTAAAAACACGAATCGGCTCACAAGAGCAAAAAACGAACATCTGGAAATTTTCCCAGATCCTATCGCATCAAGACGGCGATGAGGGCTTCACGTCTGCAGGCTTCTCTCGAAAAAAAAGGCATATCTGAGAAAAGGTTCACGGCAACCATTTTTAAAAGGGTCCCACTCTCTCTCTGTCTCTTAGGAATACACACACACACACACACACACACACACACAATTGGGGAGTCCCCTGTCTGTGTGTGGCCATTGTTTGATCTCTATACACTGTCTATTTGGGTGTCTGAATGCACAAGTGAGCGTCACGGAGCTGAGCTAGCCCCTGTGTGTAACCCCCCCCCCCCTCATCCTCCTCATCCTCCTCCTCCTCTGTTCCCCTCTTTTTGTTTGGGACTCGAGAGAGGGAGAGACGGGAGCTGCATTTTCTTCATCTCTCTGTTTGGCGTTGACCTCGGCTCTGTTTGTGCTTCACTTTCCCACAGGGAACCGATTTGGTTTGTCAACAGCTTTGTCGTTTGTCCTTCGAGTTTGCGCCCACGTGACCTCTGTGGAAAAGTCAAAAGTTTTTTTTCTTTTGGTTTTGTTTTTGTTGCTGATGTATCCAAGTGTTCGGACAGCTATAGTGAAAATGTCATAGCAAGAAAATTATGATATTCTTTTAACATCCACTCAGGATGGGAGAGATTGCGCAATGGGTAGAATATAAAGGAACTAAATAGCGGTCACCGTATCCCCCAGACCCACAGACGCCAGTGGCCTAGTGCCAAAAAGATGCCTAAAGGTGGATGTGCTGCATCAATCTGAGCACTAACTCATCGCGGGCGATTTTGAGATCACGGATGCGGAAGAGGGTCGAGGGCGCTTCCCTACGAATGCACTGCTTCGAATTTTGTGTAACACTTTCCAACTGTAGTTGGACGTAGGAATTGGAAATTAAAATAATGGATTTTTTTTTACAAAGATAATGTACAGTGATATAATATTAATGTTGTAATAATATATTAACATCAGAAGTATATATTTAATAAACTTTCTTAAACTACATTATTATATAATTGCATATCCCCAGACCAGACGTAGTACATCATTATTATTGTATTATTGAAATAATGGGGATTTTTTTTTTTTCAGTAAAACTACTGATGCAAATATATTTTTTCTTCTTCTTTTTTTTTAAACCACCGTCATATTCATTACAATTTAGAATCCGTGTACGTATGACACTTTGTGCTTTATAACTGTTTATAGTTGTATTTAATGCAACTGTTATTGCTTTAATATTGCTTCAACTGTTATTGCTGTTATTTCCTGTTATTGCTTTCGTTATCGCAGCTGAAGACAGTTGTCACCTTGCCAGCCTGGTTTGCGTTTCCTCCTACGTGATGTTTATACAGGGAATTATTTAGACTCAAAATTTGTGTCAAAGGTATCACAATTAAGAAGAAGGAAAAAAAAAAAGCTGGCGTATAGTATTACAGAGAAACCAGAGACTCCTCAGTACTGAAGACTCCCACATGGTAGAGAACCGAGTGTTACACTATACACCGACCGACACTGGAGATTTCCTCCATAAATGTTAAATAAACTTTACGTTACAGATAGCTTCACCATATCAGCAGTTACGTATTTTCTTCTTCATGTTTATTATGCTTAAATTATGTCTAGCGACGCATTCAGGGACTTCAGCCATGATGCTGCATAAGTAGTAATTTTATAAAATATTGTTTAAAAATAATTAACTTCTACTGTTAAAATAGACAAGTCAGTAGAGAGACAGTCAGACACAGAGAGAGGGAGAGTGTGTGTGTGTGTGTGTGTGTGTGTGTGTGTGTGTGTGTGACTGCACGCTGCTCTTTGATGTCCTAACACCATTCAGCAGGAACTCTATTTGTGGCTCAGCCGCGTGTGAGTCACGCAGCTTCAGTGACTCTGATCAGGACTTCCAGCTTTCTGTTTCAGCATGAATGGATGTGCGGTTTGTGACGCAGGCTTGATGCACAGTCAACAGAGTAAGAGTGATTCAGGGAAGAGAAACAGTGATAGTGAAAGTATGACCGAGGAACACACTGTGCCTGAGGCTTTGGGTCTTCTTAAAAAATTTTTATTTTTTTTATTCTGAATGAATGTAACTGGGGAGATCAGTCACTTCCTCGCGCCAGTGGTGAAAGCGTCAACGTTTACGGTTTAGCAGAAGCAGCAGATAGCCGTGTCGCCGAGTTCCACCTGTTCTCCGTGTGTCTGTTCGGATTTCCTCAGGGTTCTCCGGTTTCCTTCCATCTCCCAAAATCCGCAGCTGCTGACGGTAAATTAGATCTTATTGTGAATGTGGGTTTGCGTGGTACCCTGCCATGACCGGAATCCCATTTAGGGATCGCTTAAGATTATTGCCCCCTGCTGTATGGGAGAGTATAAATACACAAGTGTGCCCGCGAACAAAGAATAAAAGAAACAATGTGAAGGCTGGCCAGCAGGGGGAGAGGGGAGCAATTGTTCCTGGGCACGGTACAAATCAATCATTCCTATTGTGAAAAGGCCCTTAATTTTCTCCAAATGTTCTGTTTTTGAGCATATGCTAAAGGTTTGTTCCCTGCTAGGAGTCCTTTATTAAGGGCAACTTTGCAGTGGATAATTGGTACATCAGAAGATAATACATTTAGGGCAAAGTTTCCCCAGACGTAGTGCTAGGTCTGGTGTTAATTCTACCTGCAATTGAGGTTAGACCCCCCATCCCACCCCCCATCAGATCTCTGGAACCTTTTGGATTCCAAGATTAAAGCACCTGTATAACATAATAATCAGTCGCAGGTTTCTATTCGCCTGAAAGAGATAAGGGGAAGTGGATTATCAGCTTCAATTCTTCTTTTCTCGCCGAGCCTGTTTAGAGATCGTTTGGGGTAGGTAGACATGGACCCCTCACTCTCCCCATCGCAAAAAGCGGAGGGGAAAAGGGCGTCACAGGGCAAAAGTGCTCTGGCCGGGGTCATAAACTAAGTAAGGGCCCTAATTTGGAGACTGTGACCAAATCAAGGCATTCGGTGGGCTTATTAAAGTCCGAGCAGGGCGTCCTGATGGGACTCATGCTTGCTCTCTTACCATCACCAACACCACCCCCACAGCAAAACGGTTCTGTTGTTAATCACTCCACAAAGGTGTGCCTTGAAGCAACAGGCTAAATGAGGCCAAAACGTTGTGTAATAGTTTCTAGCCTTGGCATAACCGTACGAAAGGGATAAAAGCATCAAATAATTGTTAACGAGCTCCCGGGCCAAGATCCAAGAAGCAAGAGTTTTTAAAAGCCCTCGCTGAAAGGATCTGCCATCTTTGTAAGGTGTCTCATATGTGAGCTCGAGACTTCTGTCAAGTAGGTGAGGATGACGTGGCCGCAGAGGGCAAACTGTGAGAGGAGCGTTTTAATTAGCACGGCTTGGTGATCTCTTACCCATTAGGCCACCAACGCTGCGGCCACAAGTGCCATAAAATCAAAATGGCTCCCTTATTTCCTCTCAGAGTCGTTAACATTTGGACTTTTGCTCACTTGAGGAAATGCAGAAGCTGCTAAACCTGCAAATTGGGGTAAAGTTATTGTGTTGCTTGGAGGAGGCCCTGCTGGGTCGACATGCACACTCGTTTTTCAATGTCGGACTACGTTATTTAGAGCTGTATCGCAAATGGTTTGCCTTGAGCTGTAAACATGGACATGTGTACACACACACACAGAAGGTTGTAATGCTGCCAGAGGCAATGAAACAGATTTCGACATAAACTTGCCATATTCAATACTCACATTATGAATTTGAATTCCTTACTAATAACAGTTAATAACCATTCACTCATTACTCAATAAACGGTCCACTGAAACGGTCAGTAAATGGAAACAACTTCACCTGGTCTTTTTCCAGTCGTCAGCTGTTTGGTTTTAGTTAGCCTTTGCCCCGCTATAGCCAAAGATTCTCGTTCTTGGTTGGCAGAAATGGAACCTGATTTCGTCTTATTCTCCCACAAGACATTTGTCTCAAGGTTTCTCATGTCGTGTGTTCTACGGTGCATTTCTGCTCAGTACTGTTGTAAAGAGAGTCTATTTGAGTAGTTATTAGAGCCTTGCTGTTTACTTGAACCAGTCTGACCATTCTCCTCCGACATCAGAAAGGCATTTGAGACTTGAGATTGGCCATTTCAGCCTCCGAGTGGCGCGGTGGTAAAGTGCTTGCCCTATCATCCGGAGATCTCTGGTTTGGTTCCCGGGTGATGCTGTAACCTCTCTCGGCCAGAGGCCTAGAGAGAGCTGATTGGCCGAGCTCTCTCAGAGGGGAAGGATGAGAGGTACTTAGTGCTCCCACATTAATCATGGCTCTACAGCCAATCAGGGGCGTCTGTGAGCTCACACAAGCGGAAGGAGCGGGATAGCGCTGTCCTCCGAGTGTGTTACGCCGCCCCCAACGGTGGGCGACTAAATTAGGGAGAAAAAATCTGGGGGGAGGAGATTGGCCATTTCTGATGTTTTGGTGCAAAATTTTCATGTAGATTTTTTTTTCTGCAGCTGTCTGTATCTACATTATTGTATGCATTATTCTGCTGCCATATTAGGGTCTCCACAAGTGACCCTGTATATGTGTTCTTTATAAAATACCCAGTGAGCGCATTGTCAGACTTGTTTTGCACTAAAAATGTGATTTTGTCAATAAGGCGTGCAAAAAAAAATAGATGACCGAATATGGCCGCTGTTATTAACTTGTTATTAGCAAGTTTGACATGCCGGCCGTTCGACTCAATAATAGTGAGTAATGAACGCTCATCATCCGCTGTATCCATTGTAGTCACTAAAAGCGGTATGGTGTGTGGTCAGTCTCTGAATGTTAAACCATCTGCACTTCTCCCTCCAGCTCCATTTGGAGCTTTATTTGTTTGGCCACATAGATGAAAGAGTGTGAGGTTGTTCGTGCAAATGAGACCAGAGTAAGCAGAATCTCAGGCCAACTTGAATACAACCACAAAACCCAATTACATGACAATTCCATGCTTCTGATGGAACTTCTGCGATCAAAAAGACTGTTCCCTCCAATCAAGTGCTCCAATAAACCAGCTGATTGGCTAATATTTAGCAGTTTGCATTTTGTACTTAAACTGGTGCAACAACTGCCTTCCTGATGGGCAACACATCTGAGGCCAGATGATGCCACAGCCATGCTTGCCTTGGCATCCAGGAGGAGAAAATTGTCTTTTGCCATTCTATTGTTGGGATGTTATTTGTGAGCCCTTGTATGCAGAAGAAAGAAGTTAGCAGACGTATCATGTGATGTAGCATTAACATCAGTTGGGCATCAAATACTGTATCTTAGAAGAAGCACATGATATTTCCTCCCTTGTTGATGGTAGGTAATTTGAAGGAAAATTGGCCTATTTTGGTTCACCGTGTGACATTAAATTGTGCAATCGTCTGCAAAGAGTTCTTTCAACCTAGACGGCAATATAATGAAGGTTCTGGATCATCTGTTATTCTGCAAGAAGGGTTGTCCCAAATAGCAGCCTTCCCCATTACAATTAATCTAAGCCTTTATCAAATTTGGCAAGTTTAACCTCCTCTGCATCGATCCAGTTTTAGCTTTTGCCTTTTTGAAGCAAATCTTTCTCCTGTGTCGTGCTCTTTCTCCGAAAACTTTCATGCTCTCTAATCAGCTGCTGAGTAGATTTTCCCCACTCCTCCATCTCTCCCACCTATAAACTCGTTAACAATGATGTGATGTGAACACGCCTTCAAAGAGAAGGCCTAATTTGGGCAAGGGGTCACAGGGTCATGTGGTAATCTCCGCTGATGATGTCCTGCTGATGGAAACCTCGGATTCCCAGTGCCGTGGTGTTAGGAAAAGGAAAGCCTTGTTCCTCAAAGAGCTTTTGTAGAAATCTCAGGCTCTGTCTGTCCACAATGGCTATTACACGCTCTGTTATTTTCTTCTGATTCACAGTCGAGGTCAGAGTAGTTGAGAGCAGGTTTAGATCATCGTGAGTCAAGATGAAAAAAGTTCTTAATTAAAAGCGAGTGATGCACAGACATGGACAGAGCACCAGATAAAGGCATGACTGTATGGCGAGTCGGCAAAGTTCATGGTCTGTTTAATTAAAGGGTACTTATGTAGTATTTAAAAATAGACAAAAAGTTATTCCTAGCACTCTCTGAATCCACCTCCTTCCCTCCCCCAAATAACACCCCCATTACCCCACCCATTCTGCCCCTTTCTGTTATAAATAACAGCAGCACAATAAACAGGATCCTGATAATTGGGCCATCAATCAGAGCTGTGTTTAGTGCCTGGGTGGGTCCAGTCCCAATCCTGTGAGCTCACTACCCCCCACAATCCCCTAGAGCTCCCTCTGCTTACTGATTTTCTTAGCCAAGGCCCTAGTGATGACATCGGGACAGAGAACCAGAAAAAGACACTCCCCCCCTCCCCCCCCCCCCCCCCTTAACCACCCAAACTTCCCCACCACCACAGCTCTAGGGTTTGATCTCTCACTCCATCTCCGTCTGAGACAGTTTGCAGGGTCAAGGCTCTCTCTTCGTCTCCCACTTGCTTTTTTCAATGCTTGTCCATGCACAGTAACCAATGCATCGAATGAGACTGCTCGCCACAGATGTAGAACATTTTATGGTTTAAAATCGGTAGTTCCCGTCGAGCATTGTCCGTTCCATGACGTTACACAAGGTAGTTTGTCTTGTCAGTTTAGTTTCTATTAGCACTTGAGATGTTACTACCCTACATAGTCAAGTGCATGGTGTGTTGTCTAAGATTACAGCGCACAGTTTGAGACGGAGACATAAGTCATTTTAAAATCGTCTTTATTGTGTACTCGAACGTGCTAAATATAGCGATTTGAGTTCTGGATCTCAATCCGTCTTGCGTTTACTTTCATTTCATGGCCTGGTCTGACCAGCCAACCTCTGCAGTTTTTCATCCATTATGCTGTCATTACCAATGCCTGTGTGAAAATGCAGAGACTATTTAATAGAAATGTGTGGCACAACTGAATCGCTGATGTCTCTAACGTCTAGTAAACTGTTAACAAGCCCGAGAATGGACTGCTTTCACATGAAAAAAAAATCTTGGGTGTCTGCACAAGTGATGCTAAAAGGTACATAATGATATTTTTATTTTATGTGCATATAAGATTTATAAAGTCTAATGGGTTGAAACAAAAATCAATCCTATGGAGGAAGGGGGAATATTCAATGCTACTACTTCAAATAATAAAATAAATAAATAAAGGTGTCTCGGTGGCGTAGGGCTTAGCACTGTGGCCTCGCACCTCCAGGGTTGGGGGTTCGTTTTCAGTTTTGAGTCGTTTTCAGTTTTGAGGCTTCAGAACAGAGCATCTGAGGCTGGGAGTATCAACCGTAAAATGTATGCTGGGGTGTGTTGCTGATCGTCTGCCATTCTGCAGTTCCTCTAAAGAATGGCTCGTCCCAGTTGCTCATTGACCAAAAGGCCAAATTAGCCTCTTCATCTCGTCTTGCAGAAGTTTCAAAGAGATTTACTTTAAGCTATCTTGTTACCACCAGATACGCTCACAAAGCACCAGCACACGCAAAACATTGTAGCACCAGACAGGTTTAAAAATAACCGCGGTTGTCTAGGACAGAGCGGAAGCTTAGAAAGCAGGATAAGCACTTCTATACGTCCACGTGTCTCCATTGTTTCTGTTGGACTGGATCCAGTTTGCCTCCCATTTCCCGGTACTTTCCCAAAACTGGTTCGCTCTGAGAAAGAGTCAGGTTGAGGTTCTGAACTGCCGAAAGTCTGCTGGAACACGGAGAAGGAACTGCATGAACTTGCAGGCTCGGGATAGCGAGACGGCGATGAAGGTTTTGGCCTGGACTCCCCTATTTACGAGTACAATAAGACATTGTGTCGTGCAACACGTGGATGTGTGGGACTTTTTTTTTTTATTGTTGTTGTTTTTCAGACTGTTATTAGTTTAATTCAGGTTTTGGCCTGAAAAACTACACTATGTATTAGAGAGTCAAATTTGAGCATTATGTAATTTTGGGAAGCCAGAATTAGATGGTTGGATGAGTTCAGGGACTTGAGTGTCTCGTACATTGCAGTCCCTGTGAGGGCCTCAGTCTGGGCTGTTTGGCGCTAGAGAGACAGCGGTTTACACTTTTAATATGGAGCTATGTCTGTGTGTGTGCCTGCGTGCACACGTGCTCATGCACGCTCTTAGGACTAATAAAGCCCACCTGTGCAAGTTTGCCTGCTGCTTCTATGTTAACCCTGAAACCCAAGAGAGGAGATCTCAACACACAACATCCTGTGCACCAATTAAAACGAACACACACACATGCACACTCTTCTCCCTCCCTCCCTCTGTCCCTCTCACCCTTCCTCCCTCTCTCCCTTTCCCTCTATCCCTGTCCGTCATAGTTTCCAGCAGCCGGGGAAGGGGGAGGGTCGGGGTGACACAGAGTGTAAGAGGACCACAGCGATCCATTCAGCCAGAGAAGTTCTGAGGGATTGCTTCCGCGCTTGTTGTTTTCTTCTTTTCTTTTCTTTTTTTTTTTCTCCTGACGGTCATCCCTCCCCCCATGACCCTCCTCAAAAGGCCCCAGGTTGCCCTCATCTGCAGCGGGCTGGGCCACTTTCCTGGCTCCGCGTGTGTGGCTTGGGGGGGGGGGAGGAGGGGTGAGGTTGGTGTGCCATTGGGGGGGATTAGGGGGAGTTTCTGGCAGTGCCTTTGATCAGCAAAGCATAAACAAGAAGGGCTTGAAAATGGGTGGTGTGGGTGGGAGGGGGTGAAGTGCTGAGTCAGACTCTTTCTGACGTACTTTATTTCTGTGTTGTTGTTGTTGTTTTTTTTCCCCTGCATTCGCTCTCGGTTTCTCTCTTTCTCTGCCTCACTTTTTGTCCCTCCAGCTCATCATGGGACAGAAGTTATCTCAGCTTTTTAGCTTAAACCACTCCGTTACTCAGCGCTTTATGCACAAGTGACAGCAATGATTAATCGAGACACCGCTTGAGTAACCAAACGGTTATTGAACAACGCAGTGTTGAAGCTTCTCAGAGCGCGTTCTGAACAGTTGCAGGTTAAAATTAAGATGGACATATTCTACCGAAGAAACCGCACACTTTTTAATTCCAGAAACTTTCAGCATTTTTTTAAATAAGAGGAGTTTCAATGGTAGTTTTTGTAGTTTCCCACCACTTCTGATGGTGCGAACCTACCACCTACTGGACTGGAGTCTTGAAGCGGAAGATTGTCAGGGGAGAAAAAAAATATTGCTTAGTATGCAACATGATATTTAAGGAAAGGGAACCAACACAAGTTGCATCGGATTTGAATGTATTTTAGTAGGTTAGGTTATTAAGATTAATTATATATTATATATTATCAAATGGAATTCAATAGAAAATGGCAACATCCAAAAGACCAATAGAAACTAAAGTACCTGAATCGCTTGTCTGGTTTGTAGTGCTGGTTGCTTTGAAATGCTTCATTATCAGAAATTTGACATTTCTGGTTTTACCAAGATAAACTCGTGCTGGGTTTCCAGAGTTTGTGGTTTAAGTGCCATTTAGCAGACAACGAGTGGAGTATTTGGGAACATCAGCAGTTAAGACATTGGATTACCGATCGGAAGGTCATAGGTTCAAACCCCAATTTGCCAACATTGGCCCCTTGAACACGGCCCTTAACCCTCAACTGCTGATATGTAAATATATAATCTTTACATTTACAACAGTCCATTTATATGTAATAGACGTACAGTATAATAATAAAGTAATAATGTATACAGTATGTAGTGAAATATAAGAGTATCTGCCCAAGGCCATAAGTGTAGATAGTTTGGCTCACAGTCCTAAGTGATTATCCAGATCTTGGTTTACATTATCTATGGCAAAACTAGCTTTGATAACTAGTAGCAAGGTCAGTACCAGTTCCTGGTAAGTACGTGACCAATGATGTGCATGACAAAGCTAGAATAACAGAAATCTCACCATAACGTCACTATTTTTCAATGTCAGAGCTTCTCAATCGGACCCGAGAGGCGAGCACTGGAAGCGGGGGATCGCTTTGAATAGTGTTGGGCCTTTCGGGGTCGTAGCTCTGTCTGAGCCTTTGTTTGCCAGGTAAAAGCTTTGGAAAAGTGGCGCCAGATCATTCAATGGGCTGACACTTCAGTGTGGCAAAGCAGGCAGCAGGAGAAAGAACTGGCTGGGAAGAGCCCTAGGCATGACCCTGTCTGAATGAGACAGGCCCAGCCTGCCAGGGAGCCCTTTTCCTCGATTAGCCTTCCATCTTAATCGAGCAGCAAGTCCCAACAAAGCAATAATTAGAAATGCCTCCTCGCCACACAGGCAGAGCAAAGCGTTCTCTGTAGAGAAAAGACCTCGCACAAAGAAACAAAAATCGCAGCTTCATTATTTTGTCCTTAATGTTTTTGGATTTTGAAAAGGTCAGGATAAATATCAAGTCGGAAAAAGTCCTTATTTCACCACTCATGATGAACACATTGCTTAACCTTTGAGTGTGGCAAACTGCAAGGCACCGCACAAACCCGGCAGGACCGAAAGGCACAAACCCGCTCCTGCTCTATACTTGCTTTGTTTAGGCGTTGAATAAACACAAGTGTGTGTCAGTACCGGAGTGTGTTTCAGGGATGGTTTTTCCTTGAAAGGCGCTCGGGTTCTTTGTGTTACACTCAAACGATCCTCTAGTTTGCTACTCATGAGCAGATCACATGTAATCCAGGCCAAAGTTGACTCTGCTCTACTGCTCGCTCCTCCTCCTCCTCCTCCTTTCTTCCTCTCACTGCTGCCCTACCAGACTGCAAACTCGAGTTTGCAAAATGAACTCCCAAAACATAACTATTTTTAGTCTCGGCAGACAAATGGACTCAAGTCGCCAGCACTCTGTCATCGAAGTTCAATTCGCTTTAGCTTGCACAGGGCGCAAAGGCTGTAAATGTGTCGCATTTCACTGGTTATGAACATGTAAAAGTCAAAACTCTGCTCTGAGTATATAGAACTGTTTTGAGTTGTTTCCTTTTCTTTCCATTTCCTTTCAATTAAATTGAATGATCACAAGCAGTGAACGCACACAACAACATGATTCCGTCCAGACCGTGATGTCATTTCCAAGAAAACGTGAAGTGTTTTTTTCCATCAACTACCGTTTTAAAGAGAAATAACATGATGTCATCATTAAGGCACCAGCCAAACAAATAGTCAGTGAGAGACTGGAACAGACGCTCGCTGCTTTTTTCTTTTTCCCTCCTTAAAGCAATCTGTTTTCATTCCTCTTCTTGAAATCTTTTAGCAGTACACCAGCAGTGGTTACTTAGCAGTTGTGTGTTTTGGACTTGCAACCTTCTGGTTGGTAGCAGTGAGGAGTTACTTCTAGCATATTGTTCATTTTGCATTTATTCGTGAGCGCTTTCTACCTTTTTTTTTTTTTTTTTTTTTTTAGCTTTTGTAAAATTAACATTACAGATTAAACTATTAA
Organism: Platyallabes tihoni; assembly: GCA_030068045.1. Lineage (NCBI taxonomy): Eukaryota > Metazoa > Chordata > Actinopteri > Siluriformes > Clariidae > Platyallabes > Platyallabes tihoni. The sequence continues at coordinate 24,150,603 of JAQQZS010000037.1, forward strand.
AGTAAAAAAAAAAATTAATAAATAAATAATTCAATTTAAATGTAAAGGGGACTTATTATGCGAAATCTACTTTTTAGTCATTTGGTCATTCAGATTGGTCTCTTCTTTTTATTTTAATTTTTTGTACTGACCAAAGCTTAAACCAGACAATTACACCCCCCAATGTGACCTCATATATTTTTTTTGTTGACCACTGCAGTTCTCTCATGGGGCATGACTCAACAGTAGCTCATTTACATAAACACTGAAGCGGCAAGTTTGTATAGGGAGTGAGATAAAAGATAAAAGGAATTTGAAGTATAAAAATTACGAAATCTGATGGGCGTTTCAGCTGCCGCGTTAAAACGCATGTTTTGTGGAACTTCTGAGACCTGCGTTAACTTGTTACAGAAATGGTTAAATATGGGACGTTTTGAAAATGTAGCATTTGAATACATTGAAACACAGTTTCTACATTCATAAACACCATCAAAAATTGCTGGCCGTTACTCCTTTTTATGCAAAGCAATATTTTTTTTTATTCACTCTTTACTGTGTAACACTGGTGCACTAATCAGGCTCTGCACTTAATGCAGCTTGTCCTGTTACCTAAAAAGCAAAATGGGTCCTCTTTCCAGAGGTGGGTCCAGTGGTGACACTGGAGATTCCTTCCCTGAACATCTCCCTAAAGAGAGCTCTCTTCCAATGGTTATCTAGTTAGTTAGTTGATCCCAAAGGAAATACCAGAAATCCAGCAGCAGTAAAAACAGTAAGACAAAGACTGGTTTGTAGATGTAATTGTACATGTGTAATGTGAGAGCTGACCAAAAATTATCAGTGCAATGCTAAAGCAAAAAAAATATATATATAGTGTATATATAAAAAATATGAATAAAAGGAAATCGGTCACAACTAATAATAATTTTAAATATTTATTTTTTAAAGGTATAAATGAAAAAAAAAAGTGAAATGCAGTGTAACCTTGATGTGCAATTGTATTCATGACAAAAGTGCAAATAGTAATAATAATGAAGAGAAAAAAACATGAAAGTTATACTGACTTTGCGTATTGGCATGTAATAAATGCAACTTTTCTGCACATTCCCATTTGAATGAGGTGTTACTATAATGAAATGATTTTGTATTAGAAAGAGCACATTTATACTTGGCACAACTCTCGGAGCTGCTCCTAAAGAAAATTAATCAACACCTACTAACCAATCAGCTTTGAGACTTCAGCATCTATACTGCATACATGGATCTTAGCATACACTGAATTTGCAATAATGGTGTCAACTTCTGTACACCATTGGCAGCGAATGATTGTGTTTATTTTATCGAATTTCGTTTTCTTCTCTCCCCGCAGCCACATTGACCAATCAACCACCTGGCAGGACCCCCGCAAAGCCATGCTCCAGATAACCCAGACGACCTCCGCCAGCCCCGTCCCCGTTCAACAGCAAAACCTCCTGAACCCAGCCTCAGGTCTGCACACACTTCACACAGACTCTCCTTACGCACTGTTACAAAAGCCCATGGCGCACCCGAGCTGAAGCCGCGCACATGCATGTAAGCGGAAGCTTGATGTGCGGCGTTGTGGGAGTGTGCCTGTTGCACATGCTGAGCTGATGTTTATCTGGAAGCCTGGAGGATACTCAGGAGTCGTAAAACATAACCAGTCCTGCCCCACGTCAGCACACTGCTCCCTTCTCCACCTCTCCTACTGCTCACAAGCTCTTTGTAGTCTCCACCCTGTGTTTTTAAAACTGTTCAGAGGTCACATAATCAGTCTGAATGCCTAAGCCCTTTAATTTTGACTTGCCTGCGTTTGTATGTAGAGATACGAAGCATCAGTGTTTTTGAAGTATTTTTGTGAAAAACGCCCATTCCTTCCACATGTAGAGATCTTTTATCACATCTGTTTGTGCCACAATTGCCCAATCATGTCATTTAGTCTGCCATCTCTGCTCTAATACACTTTCTAATATATTTCATGAAACCGTTTATGTATAATTGGTCTCACATAGCCAAATTAAGTACAATTTTAGTGTAGAATTATTTAGATTGATTTCATTCTTAAGACTATTAAAGCCAATTCACCAACATGTCTTGATTAATCACTACACTTGGTCTAATGGGGAACAAATATGCAAATTTCTTTTTTTGGTGAGTTCAGATATGTTAGGAATGGGGGTGTGCTATACCTAACATAGCTGTTCTCTCTCAGGTCCTCTTCCTGATGGCTGGGAGCAGGCCATCACTGGAGATGGAGAGATTTACTACATCAACCACAAGAATAAAACCACGTCCTGGCTGGACCCACGACTCGACCCACACTATGGTGAGCTTCTATGGTCGTATTGCACCTCTGCATGTTTAGATGTGGAAATAATACAGAAGGGGAAACCCGATATCGCCAACTACTTTAACTGTCATTCTATATATGGTCAAGTGTTTATTTTATTTCATTTAATCCTGAATGGAATATCAGTTTTGTTTTATTGATCTTCACTACCAGAGGTTACTGGGCAGGATCATCCTACAATGTTATTTACGTGATCATTGTTGGATTTTATTTTATTTTATTTTTTTTTTAAGAATGTTAGTTTGTTAAGCAGAATATGTGTTTGGAGGAACAAGCTCTCTGTCACTCCAGACTCTCTAAACAGGAGGGAAAAACTAATTTTGGGGAGGACCTACCTCCAACCAATCAGAACAAGGAACCATCTCAATCACGTTCTCAGTCATTTTAAAAAAAAAACTCCCTTTTTTGGGGGATATAATTTAGCCAATATGCATGAGTTTTAGGGTCCTGGCTTTGGAATAAGTGCTGAAAATGTATATTCTCAGCATTTCTTCCAAAGCCATGACCCTGAAACTCGCACAAGATGTTGTTCTTTATGCAACACCACTTGAAAAAACACTGCTCTACAGAATAGGTTAAACATTGTCTTTCAAGCAGTGCACGAGTCACTAGTTTCGAAAGACAACCCACAATGACTATTGTGTTTTTAAGGTTAATGGATGGCCTTCAGTATGTTGAAGACTCATTGAGATTCTATCTGGTTAATGTTCTTATGTGTGTGTGTGTTTGTAGTGAAAGAGACAGTTTTCTGAAAATATTCCCACTTCCCGTGACTCACGTTGAGGTTAGCCAAAACCGCTCCTAACTCAGGACTCAGCTATGTGTGCGTGTGTGTTTGTGCTCACACACTCATTACTACACGCACACATAGTTTATTGCTTTTGAATTGTGCACATCGAAACTTTACTCTTTCCCGTTACAATAGTTTAATATTGTTCTCCTTACATACTAATTAAACCAGACCAGATGTCTTTTGGGTTTTACATTAGTAAATTGTTGGTACATTGGGCAGCATTGGTGGTCTTAAAAATAACTGTCCTCTTTCCCCCCTTCCCTACCCTCCCCACTCCTTCCCTCGCTCCCACTCTCGATAATCCTCTCCATCCGTATGGCTCACAAAGAGATGAAGGCTTTTTCTTATGTCACTTTGAGTTACTCACGCTTGGAAGTGCTCTCCCTTCATTCTAAAAACATCCCCTTATTTCTCTCTCGCTTGCTTTCATACATGGGAACGATCATCTCTTTTCCGCATAAGTCTTTGTTGACGTTACAGAGATGGGTTTTCATGGAGGTGGTTTCACGGCAAAAGTGAAAAACGGTGTGTCCGCCTGCCACGTCCTCAAAGAGACCAAAACGCTGCTCTGAAACTTTTAGCCCTTTTGAAGATTTACAAGTCCTGAATGGGCCCCAGAATTAGTTGTAGTGTGAGGGTGAGACAGTAGTGTGAGAGTGGGAAAGCATGAGAGAGCATAGACGTTCTTTACCGCAAATAACTGGATACCGTTTCTCAGATGAAGATGCATGTTGATATACGTTCCTGCTACTTTACCACAGTAGCCTGTAGGGCTAGCAGTAGATAGTAAGCTAATATTTGGACATGTATTTAAGCGGATATGTTCATATTGGTTATTCTAAGCTTATAGTTCAAGTCTGAGTCCTAAGCTGAAGTTCCTGAGTGACTTAATGGTCTAAAAATAAGAAGATAAAATCTAAACTCAACTCTGTATCTTGCTTTAAATAGCCAAGTTGATTTGAAAACTGAATGTTTGACATGTTAAAGGTTAGTATATTTGCTGTGAAGGTTGTGTAAATGGTTAAAACAGTTTAGCTGGTGAATTACCTCAGAATCTTGGCTAGCTAGCTATGTGAAGTGAGTCAGCATCTTTAGCCAGCTAGCTAATGTTTGGTTTTCTTAAAACTAATGTATACATATATAATTTTTTTTCTTATCCAAGTTAGAAAGAGGGCAAATATTCAATGATAATGGCTTGCTGAGTCCAAGCAAAGCTTAAACTCTTTACTTTTGAGTTTATTTTCTAATTTTGTTAACTGAGGGGGCAGAGTAGATGTGTTTACTGTGCTTTAAATCTAAGTGGGGAAATCTGAAGGGGACACTCATACACACAATGATTTAATTTATCTTTTCCAATTTAAATATCAAGAAAAGAAACTTGTAAATTAACCTTTTTGACTGGTGGAGGTTTATATAACTTTTTTTTTTTTTTTTTATACGTGCCTCAGGCTCCTGAGCACTGGCTGTCTCTCTGTAGCTAGTTACGCTAACACCCTGAGGTAAATCTACAGCCAGAATTTTGTGTGGAAATCTACATCTGTACAGATTTTTATTAATCAGTACAATCATTAATGTTACTATTTCACAATTTTATTTTCAGTGTCTGAAAAACGAGTTACATTTCTTGCTGTTTGATATCTGGAAAGGTTAACTGATTAGTAGTTAGTGGGTGGGAACTAAATATACAAAATAATAGAATATGGGGTAAGATTACAAAAAAAAAAAATTGTTAGATAAGTCTCGGTAGAAGGATCTACCGCCACTAACCCACACCAGTTCCTTTTTGGTGATTGTTCTCTTCTGTTATGTCTTTATTTTGTTTTGTTTTGTTTCTCTCTCTCTCTCTCTCTCTCTCTCTCTCTGTATCTCTTTTTCTTCCCTCTTTCTGCCTCTTGCCCTTCTCTCACTCTCTGTTTCTTTTCCTCCTCTCTTGCCCTCCCCTGCCAACCCCCCCGAATGAGGCCCAGAGCAGGCAGGACGCTATTCTGCTGCACATGCAGACAGACTTGAGTCGGAGCCAGATCTCTTTATACTGCAGCACTGCACCTAATCTCTTCCAGGCCTTTTCACTCATAGAGACACAGAGAACTAGGGAGGGAGGCAGGGAGGAATACAAAGTGAGGGGGGTTTGACTCAGGCAGGCCCACAGAGAGGGGGAAGGGAACAGAGAGAGGGAGAAGGAGAGAGAAAAAAGGAAGAGAAGAAAAAGTTAGAAGGCCGACATGCGTCTACAAGAATCTCCAGAGTGGCTCCGAGCGGTGGAGGCGGAGCTTCACAAATTGGCCTGGACTTAGTGTTCCCAAATGGAGCCTTCTTGTTTTTCACACTTTGTCTGCAAAGAGCCCAAACAGGGAAGACACACAAGCAGACACGCGCACTATTTTTTTTTCTTTTTTTCCCCCCTTCTCCGTGCCGCTAAAAGGCTATCAGGTTATCTGCTGTTATTTTTTCCACCTGCACTTCACTGTAGGAGTTGGCACCTTGTCGCCTGGTGCTGAGTGATGTCACTCTCTTATGGGGCTCTCATCTTTTCCAGTGTCCTGCTATGAGCTAATCCTGACTCTCTCTCACACACACACACACACAGACACACACACACACAGACAGACACACACAGGCTGCACGCTTGCCACAGGCCAGCAGTTCAGATCCACATGTGTGAATAGTTAACTTTGTGACTTCAGCATGATGCATTCACTATATGCACGTGAAAAGATCTGAAACATCTGAGCCTTTTTTTTTTCTTTCTTTTTTTTTTGCACTAATATAATGTTTATAGAGCGTATAGTAGCCATCTTGATCTTGTTTTCTGGGAGAGGGAGAGAGTGGGGAGTTCTAGTAAGACAGAGAAGCTTGTCTTTCTCCCACTCTTTCTCCCACCGTTAAAACTTTATCAGCCTGGACGCTTTTTAAAGAACAAATGTGTTAACTGGACAGCCGGCAAATATTTGCAGAGGCTTCAAAGGGGCCGTGCCCTGTCGCGCTCCTTTAGAACGTTTCCGATAGTTTCCCGGCTTGCTCAGGGTCTTGCCTGCGTTTAGATGATCCTGTTGGTGTCGGTAAAGGATGGGGGTCTGATAAGAGCTGCTGCAACGTGTTCCACACGAGCGTGAAAAAGACAAAAGGGCAGAAAGCTTTAGCCCTTATCTGTCTCGGTCTCTCCCGTAGTTTTATCTATGATCTAGACAGCGTCAGAAAGACTCCATAAATCAGTGTTTTCCATCCTTTAAAAAAAAAAAAAAAAAACGTATAGAAATAATCCCACATCACACCATTTAATACTTTTTAATTCCAAAAATTTATAATTTTTTCTGTTGGGTTACTTTTAAAAAGGGTGGCATGAGAAATCCTGTTAGGATGAGACTATCAGATGATTACAGGAAACGTTTTGGTCCCTATCAAGTTTTACTTTCATCTAGTTTGAGCTATGACTAAACCCCAAAATTAGATTTTTTTTTTAAATAGTCAATTGAGATCTAATAGATTGATGTAGATATTTGGGTCAACTTTAGGTCAAGTCAATTCAGTTCATCTAGTTGATCTGATTGTAAATACTGCTAATTTTGTGTTTAATCCTGCATACTGGAGGTTTTCAATTTGAAAAGATTTTTTTTTATATTTTGCTAAAAAGTAACAAAAAAAAAAAAACATCTGTATCTAAGCCTGTTTGTTCTTGCATGAGAATAGTCTACACGTATGTTCCAATCAGACACTCCCAAATCACCAGCCACTCTTAACCGTTGTGTATATTTGTGTTGTCTGAGTCCGACTTGTCAAGTTTCAACTTCAAAATGTCAATCACAGAAATTCACACAATGTGCCCGTTCCGGGGGGCAAGAAGCAACAGGTTTGAGAGTAACAGCTCATTAGCTGTGTTCCCTCCCGCTCTGGGAATTACTAACTCTGTACTGCTAGAGCACACTGTTCTGCTTCAATAGACCCATATCTATGTGAGATAAGGGTTTGAAAGGACACACACACACACACACACACACACACAATTTATCACCCCTGTAAGCACACCCACACTACGGCTGTACCACTAGCAACATTCCCACACAGTAATACAGCCTCTGGCAAGGTGGGGGAGGGTTGTGTGTGTGTGTGTGTGGGGCAAGGCTCCGATCTGATTCCCATGGAGAGAGGAGATCTGAGACTCATTCAAGCCTGAGCAAGTAAACACACACTGATTGAATGGTGACGAGGCCAGCCGGGGGGAGGGCGGGGCTCCCCTGCATGACAACGTCGGCATCGTTGCTTCTACGTTTTCATTGGTTGGCTCGGACGCATAAGTAAACAGCGATCCTCGCTGGGTTGATTACAATAACACCTCCCACAACCGGCGCCATTTGTTTCAGCTATTCGAGGTCTCTGCAATACGCATGACCTCATTCACATGCAGGTCCCAGCGTTTACGTCTCTGAGAATAGTTAAAAAGCACCTACACACAAGGAAACCCGCAGACACGTTGACTGCAGACATTTACATCATGATTGCAGTTAAATCTGCGGTGGCTATAGACATCAACACCTGGGTTGTCGGCTGTATTATGAGTAAATGAGTAAAAGTCGAGTCGAGGGTCAAATTATTGCGCTGTATAAAGCAGAGAAAACAAGAAGATTTGAAATGATTAAGACTGGGTTAAGAAGCCTATTCCAGGAGTAAAATTGTGAAAGTGGTTCTGTGAGCATGAGGAATAATCATCACACATGAACTGTCCGCCACATTGTGTACTGTAACCAGAGCTAAAGGTGACTAAATGAAATCTTAGACTGTCACACTGTATTTTTTATTTTATTTGGCCTGGCAGTGTATAGTGGGTGCATTTTTGGAAGCTAAGTATTTATGGGGATTAATATTACAATTTAATCCTACCCTTCTGTATTACCGTAATCATCTCAATAGGAATAAGAGTGTCAGGAATTCCATAAAGTTTTCTTTTGGTTCTCGAGGTTAAGGTTAGGGTTTGGTCCAGGTGTATAATCGTTAAAGGAGAAGTTCAAAAGTGCAAATCTCTTTCTTTTCTGCCTTTCTGTGTGTAGCTCTGAACCAGCAGCGAATTACCCAGAGTGCTCCGGTAAAGCCGGGCACCCAGCTCCCCTCCAGCCCTCCAAACGCGGCCGTCATGGGAGGGAGACTACAGCAACTGCAGCTGGAAAAAGAGAGACTGAGGCTTAAACACCAGGAGCTGCACCGCCCAAGACCACAGGTCTGACACGCACGCGTGCCCCCACACACACACGCACGCACATCTTCAGCACCAAATTGAACACGAGGCAAGATATCACTCGGTCTCCATCAACACAACCTGTTGCCAAAAACTAACGCTGATGCCTGATGGACCAGCAAGTAGGAGATGTACAGTAGTGCAGAGCAAGAGGAGACAGAGGAGAGACTAAAGATGGTGCAATTTTAACTCCACTTTCAATCTTTTTGGTTGAACAGAGAAAAAAATATATAATAAATTTTTTTTTTAATTGATGTTGCTTGTGTGCTGACCAGGTTCTTACTTTGGGGTTTAGATTTTGTTTTATTTGGTAACATTTGCAAATTAAATATCACTTTGTTTTATGTACATTGAACATCATATTCTGTCTGAAGGTTTTTTTTAAGACTTAAAATACTCTTAAATGTGCACTTATTCTTAAAGTTGTAAAAACAAACTTTTAATGTCATATTTTTAAATATATATATATATATATATATATATATAATATTAACAATTATAAACTTAATAGGAAGTAACGAAACATTGATATTAAACCAGAAACAGGCTTAAAATGCATTTTCTGACTAATGTAATGCCAAAAATTGCTGTTTAAATAGTAATACATGTATGATATACATCTTTTTAAATAAAACTTTAAATTTAAACTTGAGGCTTCATGAAATTTGCATATGATCATGTAATGCACTCTAAATCACTCGCTCTTCTCATCCGCTTTGGTCCAGGATTTACGTGTGTGTATGTGTGTGTTTGTTGGGGGTGACTGAGCGAGGTCAGGGATCGGAAGAAGAGGAGGAGACTTGATAGAGTAGAGGGCCAGACGGGGACGAGGAGCTCGGAGCCGGGAGAGTCGAAGGGGGCAGCTTTGGAATGTAAACAGAGTGTTGACTCAGCTCTGCGAAAATCACACACACAAACTAAACAAACCGAGCTCTTTAGCCCGAAGCAAGTCAACCCAAACCCGATGCAGTCAAACACGGCGTGAGATTTCGCACTCGATAAAACACGTGACCGTATCTCAGAAGCATTATTCAAGACTTTCTAGTATAACAAGTCAAACCGACGAAACTCTTTCGTTTCCTGTATCTCTGATTTCTTATTTGTATTAACGTTTCTTCAATCAGAGGAAGTGTGCAAAAAAAAAAAAAAGAAGAAGAAGAAGGATGTGACCCTGTGCACTACCCTAGACTTAATAACACGCAATAAACCCACACCTTAGCAGCGTGCAGTTAACCACCCAGTTGGGCCGAAGCCATAAAATCACAGAGAGCACGCTTACAGAAAGTGACTTTCACAATCTCTTGACAAATGAGAACCAGATCTGTAGCTTGTGACACGTCGCGTGGGATGGGTATCATAATATCGTTCATCAGGGTAGTAGAGGAAACGGCTAGAGGCAAGAAAAAAAAAAACTTGTGGGTGAAGGCGTGTTCTGCGTGTACATGCCTGCCATGGCAAAACCTGTATTTATTTATTTATTTATTTTTTGTCGGCTAAAAAGCAAAAACTGATCCGAATAGCTTGTAGCTTTGGTTTGATGACGAGTTCGGATCACATCTGCAACAGTTCAACTTTAAAAACGAGGACCTGTCTTACTAAATTATAGCTCACACAATCATTCTGCCTGCTGTGAAAATGGCTCGTGTTTGGTCTCGTCATCTTAGTCATTGTGTGTATATATCTCTCTGTGTGTGTGAGAGTAGGAGCTGGCTTTGAGGAACCAGCTGCCCACCAGCATGGAGCAGGACAGCGGCACTCAGAACCCGGTGTCGTCCCCTGGCATGGGACAGGACGGTCGCAGCATGACCACCAACAGCTCGGACCCCTTCCTCAACAGGTCAGGACACGAGAAACGCTGAACCACAGACGACTTAATAGTTGCTCATTTAATAGTGGCTGTAAAATAAGTATAAAAAAAAAATAATTTTCTGGCGAATCTTTTCTCGTAACCCAGTATGAATCAATAGAGGTTAACACAATGATGAGGTTCCTGTGTGACTAAGTGGAACAGCACCACAAACAGAAGTGCACCACCCAGTGGCCATTAGGAGAATAATCACTAAGTGTTTTTAGACATTTGGAAATTTTGAAATGCAAATCTATGATGATTGTAAAAAAATGTAAGCTTTGTAACAAGTGAGAAAGGTTAAGGGGAATGTAGTTATGGTTAAGGGGAAGGTTCTTTTCCGTGCCCATCGAGTTCCATTTGTATGTGTACATTTTTAGTCCCTTTTTGTTATTATGAGAAGACTTTGTATTCGATACTGGGAGTTAATTAGTTACAATACAGTGTGTGTGTGGATGCTTTTGTCTGTCTGTGTAATTCTGTAAGTGTGTATCTCGGTGTGTGTCTGCGCATTTCCTGTTTGTGTATCTCTCCATCCATCCCCTGTGTCGGCCTTTTTGCCTCCTCCGTTTGAGTCTATTTTCATGACGTCTGTCTGTCTGTCTGTCTGTCGCTTGTGAACAGGCAGAGCTGCCTGTGAGAACATGTGGTTTCAGCTTTAGACAGTCCACCCCCCCCCCCTCTCTCACACACACATACTGGTATTCACAAAGACCGCATTCATCACACTCATCCACCACACACACACACCTCTCACTCTCTTCATTAGTGTAAGCCTGCTGTATTTGCTGTCACACTGTACCCCTGCACACAGGCCTCTGTTTATGGAGACGTGTGATTTCCCAGCTTCACTCTCAGTGCTGTGACCTGTTCCAGCTCCTGATGATTTTTATTTTAAGTTTCTTCCTGTTAGGATTTATATTTATGATGTTGCCGTGGATGTGACGGAGTTTTTTTCTTTTCTTTTTTTTAGTCTAGGGATAATAAACTCTCATTTATAACTGCATTTTTATTCATAGGGATAATAATTCAGAAGTGCACAAAAACTAATATTTCTTTACATAATTTGGAGCACACAAACATTTGTTTTGTATTATTTTATGCTAAATTGTAACCTCTTTCCAAGAGCAGTTATACAGGATTACAGTACAGTTCAAAAGAAAAGGGGGAAAAATTGAAAAAGTGTTTTATTAATAAACGGTCAATTTTCAAAATTGTTAACTACAGACTATTTTTCTCTCTCTCTCTCTCTCTCTCTCTCTCTCTCTCTCTCTCTCTTTGCAGTGGGACGTATCACTCCAGAGATGAGAGCACAGACAGCGGTCTGAGCATGAGCAGCTACAGCGTCCCACGCACTCCAGACGATTTCCTGAACAGCGTAGATGAAATGGAGACGAGTAAATTCAAATTTCAAATTTCAAATTCAAATTTTATTTGTCACATACACAGTCATACACAGTACGAAATGCAGTGAAATGCTTAATACGACCGCC
>JAQQZS010000037.1:24194422-24209022 GCA_030068045.1 Platyallabes tihoni
GACGCTGCTTTGCCCTTTTCGTCTGAGCACAGATATGCTCAGTCCAAGTCAGATCCTCGGAGATGTGGACGCCCAAGTACTTGAAGCTGCTCACCCTCTCCACTGGAGCTCCATTGATGATGAGGGGTTTGTCGTCCTGTTGTCTCCTTCTGAAGTCCACCACCAGCTCCTTTTTTGTTTTGTTGGTATTTTATTAATGTAAAATCATATCAGTGTTGATATGCCAAATTTTATGCTTACGGAAGGAGCCTTGATGTGGATTGGACTACAGAGGTTTCTAGATGGATGGATGGAAAATGTTAAAAGCACAACATGCTGTTCATCAATAAATTGACAACACGTATTGCAAAACAAAACACACATTATCAAATATACTTTGGTTGTATCCATAAAATAGTTGCAAATCTCTGTGTTTTGGGCCAAATTGATTGCAGTCATTACTGTCAGTCAAAAGAATTAGCTAGGATATGACTCTTGGCACTGTGTGGTTCTTGTGTCATGCTGTTAAACTGTATCACAGTACAATAAATTGCAGATATTTAAAAAAAAATAAAAATAGTCTGGAAAACACTGGCTCCTCTAGACAGAAAAAGCAAGAAAGATATTTATTGTAGCAGTGGAATGAGACAACAGTGGAGGCTGGCCTAATGGCTTCAGCTTCAAAAAGTGAGGTAGGTTTTAATAATTCATTGTCATCTTCACTAAGAGGTTTATCCTGGTCAGGGCCACAGCGGATCCCGGAAACACAAGGTGTGAGTGGGAATTCACCCTTTAAGGGGTAGCCTGTCCATCCCAGGACACACGCATTCAAACTCGCATTCTCACAAGGGCATTTTAGCGTAGCCGATCCACTTAGCGTTTACATGTTTTGGGAGGTGGGAGAAAATCAAAGGACCTTGAGGAAATTTGCAAATAACCCCACAAAACACACTAAGGTACGAACCATAAATCTGGAGGTGAAAGGTGTCTAAACGACCTGGAGTTTTTCATAATGATTAACAATTATTTGGGATCTTGTATCAAGGCAACATAAGTTTGTTTATAGTGGTGTCTTTGCAAAAAAAAAAAAAAAAGGTAATTGTGTATGTTTAAATATTAGAATCATGTTGTTCAATAAACATATGGATATAACAGTTACGAAAATCCTTTTCAGCCGCTTTTGGTAAGGTCCACTCAAAATCAGAGGGTGTGTTTAAATGGACCCTAATATTCCACTAATGATCAGAATAAGCTCAATGAGAATAAAAATGCATCATGTAAAAACTAGGGATGGAAATCACCAGGGATCACCCAGTACGATATCATGATACCTAGGTACTGATTCATTTTGTGTTGCAATCCGTTAAGTATCACTATTTTATAAAAAAAAAAAAAACCCAGATGTGATTATTTATTTATTTATTCAGATTTTGTTACAATTCTAAACAAACTTAACTAATAATGCATAGGATGTTGTGCTGTCTGCCAGCATGTGAATAGTTTAGAGTGCTCCACCTGCAGGAATATAGAGGAACAGCAACATGTTACCATTTCTAATACACTCACTCTGTCACTCATCGTCATTAACGCTTAATCCTGCATTTAGGGTCGCGGAGGGCCTGGAACCTGTCCCAGGAGACTTGGGGCATGAGGTGTGGTACACCCTGGACAGGGTGTCAAGCCATCACAGGGCACACAGACATACATACACTCACACACTCATTCACACACTATGGGCAATTGGAGAACACCAATAAACTCGAAAAATAAATCGAACCCGGACCCTGGAGGTGTAAGGCGACAGAGCTAACCACTACACCACTGTACCCCCTCACTTCTAATACAAACATATATAAATGAAAAAATGTTATAAAAAACAATAATAATTTGAGGGCCCTTGTGGTGATACATGAATTAAAAAGAGCAGCGGAAACACAAAAATTGTTTCCATGACACAGTGGGAGACCATCTTGTTCATTTTAAATTCAGTTAATTCCTTAAACAGGTTGGCCATATCAGTCAAGAAAGTTAAATGCTTTGAGCACGTAATCACATGTCTGAAACAGTTAAGTTGGGATCTGTAATTGTTGACTGGTACAATTGAGTTCAAGGGAAGTTTTTAATTACAGTATACCTTAATGATGTTTTACTGAAAAGTACTTCTGAACAAGACAGACATTATGGTTTGATTTCACTGAGATCGGTCTCTATACCACATGATCGCTTTCTAGATACTATGGTTTTGTGTTTTCTTTAGGTGTCGAAGCAGCAGAACAAGTATGCAAAGAAAAACCCCAAAATGCTAATTCCTTTTATTTTACTTTGCATAATAAAACTATCAGCTGATCTTTCTCTTTCTCTCTCTCTCTCTCTCTCTCTCTCTCTCTCTGGCATCTTCTTGCATCTTCCATCAGCAACTGCTTTTTTATTTTAGGTTTAATCTTTACTTCATGGAACCGCTCGGCACGCGGTGATGCACTGGATGTTCTGATACCTTTCTGTTGTGATCATGTTTTTCGGCTGTCTATGCTGCATTGGATTTGGTATACATGGGCCTTGGGAGGCCATGATCAGTTGGTGTTATTCAGTTCACCGTGTGGTTGTTATTGTTATGGCTGATCGGTGGAGGCCAGGTCTTGAGCTGTTTGCCTGCTGGGCGCCATGCGTGATTGTCTGTGGTGCACTGGGTGTTCTGGTGCCTTTCTAACATGGCCAGCATTCACTTTTTTCAATTTGTGCTACAGTTGCTTTATTTGTGGGATTGGACCGGACAGGTTAGTTTAGCTGGTCCAGACTCGCATTCCTTACTATTCTTAAACATTTCCTTACCATTTACAATTCAGCCTTTATTCATCACATTACACATTACTGTACAGTGAAATTCTTTTTTTTTTTCTTTTTTTTTCTTTCTTCATTCTTTCAATCCCAGCTTTGTTAGTTTTGCTGGGGTCAGCCCTTATATTGGTGCTCCTGGAGCAGACAGGGTTAAGGGCCCAACAGTGGCAAACCTGACGGAGCTGGGGCTCGAACTGCCAACCTTCCAATCAATAAATCAGAGCCTTAACACACTGAGCCCTATTCTATTGGAGATACTAAATGTTTTGTACAAGATATTAAATAAATGTTAACAGCTATATCTGAACAACAGTTTGGACCTAGGTTATTGTCAAAAGTAAGACATTTGTTAAAGTTTGTCCTTTCATACAAGCCTGATAAATTTTCTGACAGATCAGTAATATTAATAATAATAATAATAATAAATATAAAAATAATAAAATATAATAATAAACAGCAATATTTTTTATTTTTGTTTTCAATTTGATGTTTTATGTCTTTATTTTCTCTCCCCCTCTTTTATTTTTTTTAGTGAATCTGATGGAAACCACAGCACAGAGGACGAGGCTAGCAAGGCTGACCTGGAGGACAGTATTGACAAACCCGCTGCTGCTCACGAGGTCGGAGGCTCAACCGCTTCTATCATTTCGCTCGCTGGTGCCCCCTGTAGTACAGGAGGTCAACTCATTCTTAACAACACCGGGGGATTCCTTACCAGTCCGCATTCACTGTTGCTCAATGGGAGCCCATTACTATCAGGGACTGGAACTGGTGTCATCATTAACGGATTGACTCTAAGCGATGGTCACGCAGTCACCCTCAGTCCTGTAACTACCAACACTCCTCTTTTACTTAATGGGGCACAGGTTATATCTAAGGGCAGTGGGAACAATAGCAACCCTGAGGAAAACTGCATTACTAAAATGGAAACGCAAGCCAACCTCACTAACGCAGTCCCTGTCTCATTGACGGACAGCACAAAAGTGACCAACCATAATGTCTCTCCATTGGACTTCATTACTGTTCCAGAGGTGATGAAAGCTCAAGATAGCACCCAAATGTTGCACCCAACCTCCATATCCACATCCACAGTCTCCTCCACAGTGGTGACTCGCACTTCTCTTACTACATTAGCATTAACTCAAAATGGCGTCCTTACTTCTGCAGTTCCCCCCTCTGGTACAGTTATTTCCAACCCAGCGATGACACAACAATCCACCCAGCAGCCTGAGCTTGTGGTGGTAGCTACAGCTGGTTCCCAAATAAACCCTACTTCCTCTCTTAAACAAACGGGACCTTGTTCCACTGTCTCTGGCTCTCAGGTTCTCTCATTGCCCCAGGTGGTACCATCCATACAGGGTATTCCAGTATCTCAATTAGTGCAGCACCCAGCAGGGACTCCGGTGTCTTGCCCTCAGTTGGTTCCCGTGTCCCCCATTACCACTCAACTACCCCAGAGTTCTATCCCTCATTTTCCAACTCCTAATCTGCAAATTGGGTGCAGGCCTAGTCAAGCTCAGCATCAAAACGGATCCCCTGCATTTGGGGAGAACACTGCTGTGTCTGTTTCCCGGGTGCCTAATGAACAAGGGCTGACAATTCAGTTAACAGACCAGTCCAATTCATCTACCACCTCACAGATGCAGACTCCGCTGGGTACACAAGGCATTCCCATCTCTTCACCAACACAAGTAGTTCCTGTTTCACAGTCCAAGGACACGGGGCAGCCCCAGCTCATTCCTTTGCCTCAACTCATGCCTGTATCCCCTATTGCTGGGGCACCTACAGGGGCCATATCCTTCCCTCAGGTTGTCCCAGCAGCACCCTCCTTCTCCATCCCAACTCCGGGAGGTGCTTTCCAAATCTTAGCATCTGGCTCCGGAGGAGGTGTTGCTTTGCCCCAGGGAGCTATATGTTTAAGTCCAATAGGACCTCCGCAGAGTGTGCCTGCAACTGGTCCTATTCCAAGTGTCCAGCTTCTCAATTCAGGAATGATTCAGCTTCCCTCTGCTTCTCCAGGTAAGATACAAATCTGTATAATTTAACTATATTAGATTAATCAGACAATTCAAAGGTTCCAAACCAAACACTAATTTACTGTTTGTTAGTACACCAGCTACGATTTCTGTTTCCCCTTGCCATGAGCAAATAAGAGAACTTGACTGCATAATTCTGCTCTTGTTTGAAGGTAACTTCGTCTTGGCAGGTGGCAGTCCATTCCTGAGCGTTCAGAACGGCAAACTCATCCTCACCATCCCAGCTGGTTTTCAGTTCACCAGCATGCCTGTCAAATCAATTCCAGAAAATCCTGGCCCAAGTGTCAGCAGCAGTGGACTAGAACAAACCTTAACAGGAACTTCACTACAAAACAAACCAGTCTCCTTATCCTCTGGTCTGACCTCTACTCCCTTTCACTCGTCTCCTTTAATTGGCTCAGCTGCACTTTACTGTAATCCCGAGCCCGGAGCCCTGGCTAACCCTACACCAGGGGCCTCTCCAAACACCTCAGACTCTCCGACTGCAACTCCGACCAGTGTGCTCCCATCCCAACAGACCCTCAGCCCTGAGAGCATGCTGTCATTCAGTCCACTCAGCAGTGGTATGGCCAGTGGTCATCATCTAATTCAGCCTGCTTGGAGTCCCATGCCCCTGTCATCATCTTCTGGACTCACACTGTTTGATGTACGTGGAAAAGGGGATCTACCTGAGGACCCAGCTTTATTGGGATTACCAGGTGGGGAGTCCCTGCTATTGGGTACGCCTCCTCCAGGTGACGATGTACATAGGGAATCTCATCTTGATGATGTGGAGATGGATGGAGACTCAAAGATTCTTACACAACTGCAGTCCGTCCCTGTAGATGATGATTTGGGTTTGTAATTGTTTTTCTCTTTTGGGCTGCCTTTAGGAGCCCTCGGACAATCTTGACACTCGGTCCACAGCATTCCATATTTTGTATGAGTCGATGTATGGCATTAGAAATAGGAATCATGGTAGACTCTGATAAACAATGCCTGATTTGTTCATTTTATAGAATAATGTATAAAAAGAAAACAGGATGCCTCACTTGCAAGCTTTGTAGATTTAGTTGCATCTAACGCCATATCCCCTTTGGGATCCACAGTCAACGGTGTGTAGGTTTCACTTGACACAGGACGTACCAGTCATAAGTTTGGACACAAGTTTTTTTTTGTTGATTTTTTTTTAAAAACTATTTTAACTTTTTTAACAAAGATTTTTTTTTTAAACTATGAAATAACCCATATGGGATTAGACAATTAAGTAACACCAATATTACATATTTTTGATGCCTTCAAAATTGTTTTACAATGTAGAAATCATTGAATACAAGGTGTGTACAAACTTTTGACTGGTAGTGAATGGATTAATGGCATTTACAGAGATGCATGGAGAACCTACACATGAGCAGGACTATTTTCCTGACAATATAAATCATGCATTATAGCTTGAATTTACTATACAATATTTTTTTTAAATAATGTAAGATACTTCACAGTTGTTGTTGGTAATGAATCAAACACTCAAAGCGATCACCTCAGAGAAGGCACTGCTGAGTGGCTTATTTGAAAAAAAAAAAAGAGGGAGACTAGCTGCTAGAATTTGAACACAAACCAATATAACAAGCAGCTGAAAAGAGACTCTTTTTGTATGTGGTCATGTTTTCAGCTAAACTTGTTTATTGGATTTTACAGCACGTTTTAATGGCCGTTTTTAAAATACTGGGAATAAGTCGTTTCCTTAGTCACTCCTGGGGTCTGTCTCATAAAGCAGGATTTAGTTGGTTAGCTAGCTTAGATTTGTTTTGCTTTATCTCCTGAATGTGGTTAACTTTTTACTTGGTTAACTTGCCATAGCGTGTGTCATTATACAAGGTAGGCAAGCCTTATTTCACTTTCTACATTGACCGTGAAACTATTCCTTTAAAAGGATTAAGGAGCGTACTGTAGTGGGGAAATTTTTTTTAAATAAAAATTAATTTAGCACAGTCGGAGATCAGTAAACTCTTGGATCTGCCCAGTTATGTTTTACATTATATATATATATATAAAATTCTAAAATCTGAAATACTGTTTGCAGTACGATCTAGCAAATTTCATTCTCAGTTCCTCTTGGTGTTCTATTGGATTAAATGCCATTGATGATTACAAGTAATTGCTGCACAGTCAATTGCATTTAAAAATTGCAATATTCAATCTATAATTAAAGTATTTGTTTATTTTTTTATATTTTGGAGGTTTTAATATTGGCAAACATCCTTTTAATGAGAATTTGTGCCATTATTTGCTGTTTGCCTGGATAAATATATCTGTTACATTGAATTGTTAAATATTGCAGTTTACAATCAGAATATGTGTAAAAATAATGGTAGTGTGATTTTTATTTTATTATTGTTATTATTATTATCAAATTGTATAGCCCTAAAAGAATGTCATTTTACCATTTACCAAAATCAGGCCATGAAAGGAAATCTCTGAAAAGTCCATTGATGAATTAAACTAGACTACAGTATATATTTTTAGTTAAAGGTATCATTACAGAATCATCATAGTATTTTATTGGGATCATGTTGCGCAGTGTGAGAAGTAATAATCTTAAAAGCCTGAATGTAAAAACACGCTTAAATGTGGAAACCAGATTGTTATTCCTGTTTTATGAGCCAGACACCTCAACACAGGAGTGTATGTTGACATTGGAACGTGAAGTTACCTAAACTAGACGAATTACGACCAGGTCATGTTTCACTAAGATTACGTTTTGGTTTTTTTTTGCCTTTCAAAAGGATCACTTTTTAACAGTTTATGAATCTACTCCTGGATTTTCCAGGCAGAAAGCTTGAATTACTTTTACGCAAGATATCGCGTAAGAGTTAAAACACAATCTTTAACATTTTTCTATCCTTAATGAAAAAATAGGCATGTTTATCGGCGTGGCTTTAAGGTGCTGTGTGTCTACTTTAGCATCGCAATCATCTGCAGTCTGCAGCGTGTATATACATTTTATTCATTCGTGTACATCGAAAGACTGAACTAATTTTTCCAAGGATTAATAGTTTGTCTGTGTAAAGTTAGCGCATAACACTTAATGTTTTTCACACATGCACGGTTTTTTTTGCTATTTAATATTTTTTATGCATCATAACCATGCAAGAAGTCGTCTATTACTTTACACAGTTTAATAAACACTCCCATCAGTCACTACAGTGTAGCACATACTGAGAAGGTACTGTTAGCCAAGTTATATGAAAGAAAAAGGGCTTTTAACTGTTTTATTTTTTATCTTTATCTATGCAAGTAGAATCTATGTGAAAGGTAAATTGGTGTTGGCGAGTTGGTGTTAGCGTTTTTAGATGACTCGCGTTACTGTAGAGTTTAAGCTAAATCTTATAAATCTGACACAACAGTTGAATCCACACTACACTTTCTTTTTTTTTTTTTTTTTTTACATTGAGAATTTTGTAGGATTTTTTTCAAGTTATACACAATGTCTATTGTCTGTATTCATGTGCAGTCAAACGAATTCCATGCTAGAATCTTTGCTAGAAACTTTGCGTATGGCAATACTGTACACGTCTATGGAATTGGCTCACTCATGGTGCTTATCTCCAGTAGGCCAACATGTCTTAATATATTTTGCACATTTTATCCATGAACTCTCATTTCCTCTCCTAATGGTCCTACAGAAGCCATCAAGACATTTTCTCCACTGTTGACCTGTACAGGAGTGATGTGACGCTAGCGTAAACCTGACATACTTCCGTTTTGCAGGAGACTGTGTGTTTAATATCAGTCGTACATGTGCCTTTTTCCTGTTTTGTATGTTTCTCTTTTTGTGTGTATTTAAAACATTAGCAGGGGTGGACAAATCTTTATCCTTAGGTGCCGGAAGCAAGCAAGTTCAATATTTATCATGGTGTTTTAGGATGCTGGACGGTAGTTCCAGAGTCAAAGATATGAAGGGAAACAGTGAGTAAACTGAGCCAAATGTAGCACAGTGCAGGACAAGAAAACTATTGCTCTCTCAGCACACTTGCAGTTAATACTTGATCGGCCTAAAATGAAGACTTGTTAACTAAAATGAAATTTAAGATCAAATCTTTGCCCGTATAAACATTACCAGGAAAGAGTCAAGTACACAGTTGCATAAAACCTGCCCTCCCAGGGATTCATACAGTATGCTTTGGATATAAATTGCTTGTTATACAAAAATTTATTTGCATTAGTTATCACTTTTTAGTTGATTTTAAAAAGTCTAGCCAACTCGAGCATGGCACTGGATAGGACATTGGATCTCTGACTTGCCTACGTTTTTTTTTCTTGTACGATGCAACTTTACCAAGTGTTTAAGTGATTTCCATTCATTAACTTTTTTTCCAACCACAAAGCTCACGGTTCAGCACTATCCCTCCAGGTTTTGACCAGTTGATATGGTTTGATAAATCATTTCTTACAGGATAACATTTTTGAAAATGATGTAAGGAATCTCCAGCTTTAGCACTTTATTAACCAGTTGCCTTTATTTTCAGGACAGCAGATGAGCAGATGTGTTTTGCAGTTTCTCTTTAAGAGATTATTTTAATTTTTTTGTTACTGTTGGGAAATCGCTGTGGTTTAAAGGAAACACTTATACTGCCTGGCCAAAACATTTTAGTCCACAGTTTAATTTCATTGGACCGCTTTTAGGTTTAATTACTGTGCGCATTCACCATGGCATTGTTTTGACAACTTGAGTGATATTATTTCCATCTAGAGTTAGAATAATCTTCGGCTGAGGTCTTGTACCGATGATAAGACAGTCAAACCACTCTGTAAAGTCTTCTCCATCCAATCCAATCCAATCCCAAAGACTTTCATGGACTCTGTGGTTGCCACTTCATGTGTAAAAATGTTCCCTCATTCTCTCAGAACCAATAAAGCCGGTTTAATGCATGGATTATTTGTCCACCCCTGATTAAATAGTACTTTTTTTCATCTGTCTAAAGTGGTCCATCAACACTCTTCTGCTTTATACTTTCTGTATCTTAGAAGTGTATTCAGAATAGGACATGTAGCATTTTTATGCCAAAGGCTTGTATTAATTTTTCTTCCATGCACCTGAACAATGTGTTGTTTTTCCCACTATGTAAGAAACAAATGGCATTTGTGTGTGTGTGTGTGTGTGTTTGTGTGTCCGTTATGTGTGTTGTGTGAACAAGCAACAAGTAGTGAACTTTCCTGTTGCTGTTATTGAATGTTCTTATTTTTTTGTGGCATATTTCTTACAGGACTATCAGACATATAAAGCCACAATCATCTCCATCCCAAGGAAAATATACAGCTGATCAAACCAAAGAATTTTGCAATGTACTGTCAATTTAATAAAGGGATTTTGTGTTTTTTTTAAATCCTGTTTTTATGTTCCCAGCATGATGAAACAGCATATCTCTTTTAAAGAGTTTTGTACTTGTTATAGTTATTCTATTTTTTTTTTTATATCCGATCTATTTTGGCATTGTGTTAAATATACTGTGCAATGCAAGCTGTCTGGTCTCATTTTGTGGTATTGATGTATGCCTTCGCATTTACATTCACATTTGCATTTATTCATTTGTCAGATGCCTTTATCCAAAGTGACTTTCTAGTGAGGCAGAACACATTCCAAACGTAGAGCTAAACTACAGAGCCTGGTTAAAAAAAAAAAAAAAAAGTCTAATCTTAGACGCGAGATTTCACTCAATCACATTTAGCTTTAATTATATGACGATCCATGTGTGAAAATGATCCATTATGATCTCAGAATCATTCTGGGAAGAAAAACTCCATAGATGTGATAACCTGGTCATTCAGTACATTAAGGTCATCAGCTGACTTATTTTTATTGCCACATATCATTGTTAAGACCTGACCAATAGAAGCAACCCCAGATCATAACACTCCCTCCAGAGGCTTGTACACTCTAGAGGCCACTATGCATGGTGGTACAGTATGTTCATCACTTTATTTGTTTTGCTTTTTTGTTTTCCCTGTTGCACCCATCACTAAGGAATAGGGTCCATCTGGACTCATCAGACAACATGACCTTTTTTTCCATTGCTCCAAAGTCCAATCTAACAAATTTAAGCCTTTTTTTTTCTGATTAGTTTCACCAGCAAGTGCTTTTCTTATGGCCACTCAGCTGTCACACTGTGTGTGTGTGTGTGTGTATGGAAATATTTTAGGACAGCAGATGTGTTTTGCAGTTTCTCGGGTAAGAGACCATTTTTTTTGTCACTGTTAGGAAACTGCTGTGGATTAAGGGAAACAAATTATACCACCTGGCCAAAAACACCAGTCCACCTTTTAATTTTACTGCACTGCCTTTAGGTTTAATTACAGTGCGTATTGTTGCCATGGCATTGTTTTTGAAAACTACTTAAGTGATGTCACATTTATTTCCATCAAATTTTTGTTGAGATCTTGTACCGATGATAAAAGAGTCGAACCACTCTGTAAAGTTTTTTTCTATCACATCCCCAAGACTTTCAATACGTTAAAAGACTCTTTGGTTGCCAGTTCATGTGTGAAAATCATTCCTCATTCTCCCAGAACCATTTGCTACTATATGAGCCTTGTAAAAAAAATAAATAAATAAAAAGATGTGATTACCTGGTCATTTAGTACATTCAGGTCTTCAGCTGACTTTATTTTATTGCCTCATAACGTTGCTGAGCCTGGACCTGACTAACTGAAGCAACCCCAGATATTAGCACTGCCTCCAGAGGCTTGTACAAGTGTATCGCATTGTGCATGTGGAAATGCTCTTTCTTTCAATGTTGAACATAGCTATGATTCCTACTGTCGATTTTTTTTATGATGCAATTTCACCAAGCATTTTAACAATGTTTCTTTCCCAAAGTTTATGGTTCACTGCTGTCCTTCCAGGATTTTATAATCCATCTGACATTTATTCATCTGATTTCAATACTTTTAATTTTTCTGCCCCTTCTAAAACACAATAACATCACAATAACGCACCTTCATAAAAATCATAAATACATTTTCTCTAAATGATTCTATGTAACAGAAACAATTTTACCTTTTTTATTCAAATAAAGCATGTCTATTTGAATTAAATAATTAGTTAATAATTAGTTCATTAATACTTTTTTCGGTTAACCTGCCTTTCTATTGCACACATGTTTCAAAAGAATTGTGTCTTGGTGCAAAGACAACATTTTTCAGGTGCACGTTTGGAGGCAAATGACGGCCATCCCTCTGACGCTCATTACACGTATGCCATGCAATAGTCATCGCTAACCAAATAGGTTTCAACGTTGCTACCCTAATTTGAGTTGGAAATAGGAAAGCATTCAAATGTAAATGTGTTTATTTTTCGATAGGTCTCTCACTATTTAAGATATCAGCAATGCTCCGGGTTAAAAGGTTTGTTTTGTTTTGTGTGTGCATGACTCAATGCAAAGTGTGTGTTAGTGCTTGTCAGTGTTTTCTTAACCCACATGGGCTCCGGTTACCTGTGTGTACTCCATCAGGGGCGGTTCCGCTCACGAAAGAACAGGTATAAGTGCGTGAAGCCTCGTATGCTTGGATACACACGTTGTTTCTCCTCTTAGCAGCACTTTTAAGAGAAGAGCAAAGGATCACGATGCAATTGGCACCTTGCTCTTGAAACCCAACTGAAGGCCATCCTGAGAGAAGGTAAATTTGGAAAACAGTGTAAAAATAAGTACATCTGAGGTTTGTATTACTAATAATTCTAGAAATAATAATAATACTATACTATCCTTTGTAACTAATTATATTTAATACATAATTTAATCTCTCCTATTTATGACAAATCTGAAATGTCTAACTGCATAAAAATCTAATCTCTCCTCCAGATTTCCTCACCATGACGGCAGGTTTTTCCCAGGACCAGGTGGCATGTGTGTGTGAGGTTCTGCTTCAGAGCGGGAGTATCGATCGCTTATCATCCTTCCTTTGTTCTGTACCTCCTCTCTCCACATGCCCTGCATCATCGTACCTGGGCTCACAGCATAACATAGAGAGCGTTTTGAAGGCGCGGGCGGCCGTGGCCTTCCATCAGGGCCGGTTCAGTGAGCTCTACGCTCTCATCGAGGGCAACGTGTTCTCGCCGAGCAGTCACTCGCTTCTCCAGCAGCTCTGGCTCCGGGCACGCTATCTAGAGGCTGAGCTGCAGCGAGGGCGCCCCCTTGGAGCTGTGGGAAAATACAGAGTACGGCGAAAGTTCCCCTTGCCTCGAACCATATGGGATGGAGAAGAGACCAGCTATTGCTTCAAGGTAGGAAGAGTTGATCTGCTAATTTGGGTCTTCATATAAAGGTCCTTATAGTGTACTGTATATGAGAGAAATAGTGATGTGATTGGGGGGGGAGTGATGAAGCTAAGAGATGTGGTTCAAACTTTGCTACAACTAGAATAATAATTACCTGATGTTTAAGGAATTATTCAGCAGTTTTCCACCTAATCTCTTATTACCATTAACTGTAATGGATGGATCACCATGGGCAGGGATTTCAACATTACCCTGTAAAAAAGACAAAAAAAATTGTGGAATCAAATCTCATTTATAATTGAGGTATACGGCAAGTTTGTTTAATTCCGTCTATAATCATCTAAAATATATAGAACTGTGCAAAAGGTTCAAGCCGCCTCTCATTTCTTCATGTTAAATTCAATTAATTGATGCAGGGTAAATGAAAGAAATGGGATTTAAAAACTGCTTGTTTAAGTAACAACCTAAGCAGCAACCTCATTTCCCCTCTTGTCTGTTCCAACTCAGCATTCAGCATCACTGCTATACTAATAACATGCCTGAATAATTAAGGTGCATCATCTTCACTTGTTTCTCACTGGTTCATGCCTTAAGTTTGATGTTTTCTATGCTTGAGTTATTCATAGATCACTGTGTGGGTTAACAAGTAAAAATATTACTCTGAAACTGGTACTGTAGAGGGACTGGATGGAAAATGAGAGACAAAAACTTGCCAAAAATGAGAGACAAAAAGTCCTTCAGGAAACCTAGAGAACTGTATTCCTATGGAATACATTAAAAATACAAGAAAATCTGTATATTACAAAGCAAAATATGAATAAATGAGTGTTGCACAGTACTGTATATTAAAATCATTTCAAAAGTACAACCTTATAATAAGCAATAAAGATCAATGCATTAGATAAACATGAGAAAATGTCCCTTATATAAGATGTCAAATTACAAAGATTAAGATATAAAACTAACGAATTCATGAAAGTTTTCTGTAAAAAAAAAAAAAAAGACAATATGTCATTGCATCTCATACTGTAATATAATAATAATAATACTATAAAATCATAATCTATTATACAGTAGTATGGTAGGTCAAAAACATTCTTTATTGATGTAAGCATTTATAAACTGTTAAGAGCTCCCTCCATGACATCTAAAGAGAAGAAATTGGGGGGAAAAAAAGGAAACATTCCAGAAAAGAAAAAAAAAATTAAAGAACACATCCTTACATGCCCTTATGCTGACATTACCCTCAGACATAATGGCATACGGGTCAAAAAGACAGCATCACTTAAACATGAGTTATGAGGCATCAAATTTACTGAGTTTCACATGGACATGAAAAATAACAAAGAATTTAGCATTAATAATTTTGCGAAACATTTTGAAGAGTCAAGAAATACCAGGCGGCACGGTGGTGTAGTAGTTAGCACTGTCGCCTTGCACCTCCAGGGTCTGGGTTCGATTCCCGGCCAGGCTCGATTCCCGTCTCTGTGTGCATG
>JAQQZS010000037.1:24212040-24226580 GCA_030068045.1 Platyallabes tihoni
CATCAATTAACATCAACTGTTATAGCTGAACTGGCTGCCACCTAACACACTGTATAAATGCAGATCAATTCCTGCTTCCTGTTTCACCCAAATGAGGATGGGTTCCCTGTTGAATCCGGTTCCTCTCAAAGTTTCTTCCTATCACCATCTCAGGGAGTTTTTTCTTGCCATTGTCGCCCTCGGCTTGCTCACCAGGGACAATCTGATCATTCTGATTCATACACACTCACATTCCATACAAACTTAAATAATTATTTTGATTGTGTAAAGCTGCTTTGTGACAATGACAATTGATAAAAGCGCTATACAAATAAAATTTAATTGAATTTAATTAAAGTTGTGGCTCCAAGTTAGAAAGCAAGTGTTTGGAATAGTCTATGGCGATGATGACGCGATCACTTTGGTGTAACGATAATCTTTTTAGTTTTTGTACATACTCTGCCGTATACAGTATGTCCAGCAGAGTTATATTCTAAATGGGTTCTTTAAAATTCCACTCACTCCATATGCATCAGAAATCCTTGCTTTTGCTACAAGTTTCCTTCAATTTTTATTTTTAACCATAAAAATGCACTTAATGACTCAGGATCTTAGATCTCAGGATGAGATTGTTGATGTCGTCTTTTGGGCTACTTGCAATAGCCACGTTGTGTGTTTGTGCACCTCTTATGTTAAACATGGATTTGTGGTAGTTAGGGGGTAAGGTATAGTATGATCTGTTCTTTTTTTTGTTGTTGTTTAGTTTGAGAAAAGTGGTTTCTTACTGGACCATTAGATGTGCTTTATATTTAGTCTTTTGGGCTAAGAAATAACCACGTTTGTGACAAGAATTAACGACAAAGCAAATATTTTTCTTTTTTCCCTCATGTCATAATTAATTTTGTTCTCCAAGTAAGGTATTTTTTTTGTACTGTACAATTGCCAGGGACTGAATTATTACCACATAAGAAGTTTATTTAAGGCTAGTGGCATGATATGAAGCAGATCACCTGTACATAATATAAATAATAGACACAACCACTTTTCCCCCAAAATTCATTAATGGAAATTTAGTTCTAAACGTATGTTGACACTGTAATTAAAGAAAGTAATAAGATATGGGACTACATCCACTTTTCACAGGAACAGAAACCAAAACAGAACTGAATCCAGATTTTTGTAAACTAAACATTATTAAATTACTTAGAGAAAACAGAAATCAATGACCTTAGTTCATATTAATTAATTGTGGCTATATCTTGAATCTTAATTGTGGTTTACTTGCAATAACACTTTGCCTAAGTTAGATCTTTTTTTCACCAGATACAGCTGAACGATTGGTTTTATAATTCTCTGATGCACAACATGCTAAGTATTGCATGCGCAATATTGTGAATACTGAAATATGACTAATTTCCGTGTTAGTCAGCAGCAGTTCTGGTTAGCTCACAAGGTGAATCTTCTAAGTACGTCGCTGTTACATTTAAAACTTCATCACATGCTTCTTGGAGATGGCAGTCCAATCATCCTATCATTTAAAAAGCACACTGGACTGAACTACTGCTACCATGAAGTACCATCATTTCTCAAAACTTGATGAAAGTGGTGTTGATGAGAATGTTTTTTTTGTTGTTAAAATTCACATTAAATGTGAAGAAAACTATTGAAAACCTTCCTTGATGATGACCAGATATTGAAGAAATAAAAAACACAAAACTATTATGATATAATTATTACAACTGTCGTGATCCAAGCACTGAGCCAGGGAAGCTGTTGCGTTATATGTTCCCATTAATGTCTACACACAGCACAAAGGAATCATCAGAGAGAGTAATTACACAGAAGATGTTTTATTGCTATTTATTTTAAGTGTGTAGCTGCTCAAAGAAAATGTTATCAGCATTAGCAATTAGATCACATTAAGTTAGTTGTGTTTGTTTTTTCTTTTCTTTCTTCAAAGTAATTTAATTGGAAAGAATTGGAGACAGCACATGGTCTTTCAGTAAGTAGATTTTAGTACCGAGAGTCTTTTTCAAACATGTATAAATGTTCCCGTTTGATCGGAAATGGAATATGAGGTCACTCTCATTCTCACAGGTCCTGCAGAAAGCTTAATAACAAAATTGATGATATTAAGATACATTCAGATCTAACCAGCACTGCATGTGCAGCAGGTTAGCGGTTAATGGCTCAAATGTGTGCAGTAAGTCGAACAACAGGCTCATCAGTCTTTGGCTACATGTCTGTGGCTGAAAAGTCTTCATTTTAGTGATTGAAACAGCTGCCATAGCGTGTACGTTTATGGCTCTTGTTTTAGCAGATAAAATATCAATAAAATAACCGTATCACACTTCCACAGCTAATGGCATGTCTGTATTTCATCGCTATCTTCCGGTACTCAGACACTGAGTGTGTATGTGTGTTTGAGTCGGCTCAGAGGTGCAGGTATTCAGCCACGAAGACAGCTAGGATCTTGGTGAGGTTCTCGACCGTCGGCCGGTGCATGTTCTCCTCTGTGTCCTGCAGCGTGTGCCAGAATGGAGGGAACGGTGTCGAGATCACGTGCAGCACCGGTACACCTACAGGACGGCATGCACATGTTTAGGATCTGATTGTCGGCTGATGTGGACGATCCTGCAAGGAGACCCTAAAGACCTTCTTAAAAAAAGACGTTCTTAAATCTCACCCTCGCTTCAGTAGATCATCTTATGTGGATGCTGCTGTATTCATAAAGACTGTCTTGTCCTCATCCCAGTATTCACAAGGCTGTACTGTTTGCATTTACTTTTCTATACCTGTATCCTGTAATGATTTTTAGTCACAGTCTCTACTGTCACACAGGACAGAATGGGTTGGATGGGTCCCTTATTGTTTCTACTCTGGTTCCAAAATGTTTCAGGATTTCTTTGTCAATACATCCGACCTTGATTTATTCATTTTCTATATCACTTAAACTATACCGGGTCATGGGAAGAGGTTTACACCTCGGAGACAGTGTGCCAATCCATCCTGGGGCACACATGCACACAGACAAGTTGGGAACGCCAATTATCCTAATCTGCATGTCTTTGGACTGCGTGAGGAAACCGGAGTACCTGGAGGAAATCCACCAAGCATGCAAACTCCACACACACACACACACACAGACCCAACCAAAACTTCCATAGGTCCAAAGCCACAGTGCTGATCATTATGCCGCTGTGACAAACCAAACCAAAAAGAAAAAACATCTGAATGCCTACACATGAACTTGAGGACGGTTTCCTGAACCATTAATGGCTGTTCACAGCATCAGAGTAGGAATTCTTACCTATTTTTTTGATAGCAAAAGACAAACATGGAGGCATCCACTTTGAGACTGACATGGAGACTGAACACACCAAAATGTCGAAAGTGACTTTCCGACTTCCAAGCGAAATGATATAAAGAGCAGAAATAATCCTCAATTGCTTAACTGTATCCGGTCTAAACTGTCTATCTATGCAGGCTGTACTAAATCAATGAAGTTGTCAGAAGCATAGTATTATACACAGTGTGTGTGTGTGTGTGTGTACCTCACCTCGAAGCAAAAATGGAATGTGGTCATCCTGCACTGGTCCCAGATAAACATCCTTCCTGAAATAGTTTTGTTCTGAACTATGAGACGACAGTAAGCCCTGGCGGTGCAGCCTCTTCTCTAAAACAGTGATAAAAACAGACTGTTGTTTTTCCTAACGAAAGAAGGAGACTAAGGCTACAGTAGTTTTAAAAGTCTTGTTCGAAGTATTGTTCCAGTCCCATGCATTCGACTGAGGTGATGATGGCAAAAAACAAACAAACAAACAAAAAAACGCTGACCTGCAGCAATAAGGCGATCAAACCAGCGTGCAGTGTTATCGAAATGATTGACACTGAGCGGCTCTGGAGCTCCGAGTAAATCCAGCAGAAGTAATAGATCCTAAAAGATAAGACACGAGACAGAGTTATGTAATCTTCTAAAGATTATAAAATAATGTCTGAATGTTATATATGTACATGAAGATTGTGGCCTCACCACCGCCTGGAGCTGCGTGGTCTGCGTGGAGCCTGGAGGATGAGCTGTGTGGGCCATGAGCTTGGCCAGATGACGTGAGCCGTACAGAGAGTCTGTATCTGTCCATTCCTCAAAGGCCTCCTCTCCGTCGAAAAAGACCAGCTGCAGCGTCACTGCAGACCTCTACGGGAAGGGTGGGAGGGGTCGCACAGGACAGTGCAGCAGAGTGTGAGCAGATATGAGAATATCATATCTTATGTGTTCATTGAACACATAAGAGCTGATTCAGCACAGTGCTGGCCGTGTTTGCATTTCCCAACATCTTACTGAGTTCAGAAGAAAAACACACTCTGGCTCATAAGTATTGCAGAATTTTTCTCTCTGTAGTTAAATGTGGCTACGCCTATGCCAAAATTATATCTTCTGGCGCTTTCAGTTTTTTCCAGGTCAGGCTGAATATTGTGTTTAACATTTCTGCTG
Source organism: Platyallabes tihoni (assembly GCA_030068045.1). Lineage (NCBI taxonomy): Eukaryota > Metazoa > Chordata > Actinopteri > Siluriformes > Clariidae > Platyallabes > Platyallabes tihoni. Next base: position 24,216,512 of record JAQQZS010000037.1, read on the forward strand.
TCCCCAAAGACACTGTTTTCATGTTTTACTGTGAGAATAGAGACTTACACAAAGCAGGACTTGCATGCAAAGCAGCTGTAGACAAAAACGCTAAGGACACACACAAAGGCCACGCCTTTTTTATTAGAACAGATACAGACCACACCGCTTTTCTTGAACTGAGAAGGCAGAGACCACACCCCCTTTATTTAACTGAAGGTACAGAGGCCACACCCATTTAGCGAAATGAGAGGGCACAGAGGCCACACCCATTTACTGAACTGAGAAGTCACAAAGCCCACACCCCTTTAAGGAACTGAGGATGCAGAGGCCGCTCCCCCTTAAGGAACTGAGAAGGCATGAAGGCCACACCCCTTTAGTAAAATGTGGAGGCACATAGGCCACACCCCCTTAAGGAACTGAGAAAGCATGAAGGCCACACCACTTTACAGAACTGAGAAGGCAGAGGCCACTCCCCCTTAAAAAAACTGAGAAGGCACAAAGGCCACACCGCTTTACTGAACTAAGTAGGCACAGAGGCCACACCCCTTTATAGAACTGAGAAGGCACAGAGGCCACACCCCTTTATAGAACAGAGAAGGCACAGAGGCCACACCGCTTTATTTAAGTGAGAAGGCACAGAGGCCACACCCCTTTATAGAACAGAGAAGGCACAGAGACCACACCCTTTTATTAAGCTGAGAAGGCACAGAAACCACACCCCTTTATTAATCTAAGAAGGCACATAGGCCACACCCCTTATTTGAAATGAAAAAAGGCACATAGGCCACACCCCTTTAATTGAAATAAGGAGAGACACATGCCACACCCCTTTTATAGACCTAAGGACGCACAGAGGATACACTTCATTTATTTAAATCAGGCGATACAGAGATCACACACTGTTTACTTACATAAAGTCGAACAGAGACAAAACCACTTTTATTAGAACTAACAGACACAGAGGCCACAGCCTTTTCAAAGCAACTAACAAAGTGTGTGCCTTTTTAAATGGGCCTAATAGAAACAGAGGTGTTGCGACTGTCCCTGCGTGTCCCATTACTAAAGTGTGGACACAGGTCTCTCAATTTGGGATTTACAGCATTGAGGCCACACTTCTTGTATAGAGTCTCAAAGATACACTGTTATTTCTAAATAACAGCATATTAGCAATGAAAAAAAGTATCACAATCACAACCATTTTTTAATACTTTCACCTTAATATTAACCTGGATGACAGACTCTTAAACGAGCTTCCCGAGTGCTTATACTAAATGATCATATTCTTCTAGTGCTTACCTGTTGTTTCAGAGCTCTTAGTTGTGTGTCCAGTGCTGATGCCAGCTCCAGCATGATGGCACAGGGTACAGCTGAGTCACTGGCACCCACAAATACTCGCAAGGGGTCTTTAGGGTCTCTAGGTAAAATTTTGGAGTCGTGGTGGCAGGCAAGGAGGAGTCTCCGAGGGGCAGAGGGATCAAGCACCGCCAGCACGTTAGTGAAGGTCACGGGTCCTTTGGGAGTGGACGACTGGAACGAGTCCTCCTCTACAGTCCAGCCTGCAGAAAGGGAGCGCAGCTGGGAGACGATGTGCTGAGCGTGTAAGAGAATAAGTACAGAATAGCAGTCGGTATAATTCACTACTGCAGTTATAAATCTAGAAGATCACTGAGCAACCTAAATATATGAATGACGTCATAAAATAAGTTGGAAGGTGAAGCTGTGGCGTCCCACCTGGAGTACGGCTTTGCTGCCCGCCGTACCCGGCACCCTCTCGATCAGCAAGGGCCGCAGATGGGTCTCCCAGAGACGTGCACTATCCACCTGAGAAGCAAGCTGGAGCACCTGGGCCAGGGCTAACTTCCTGGGTTTGTGTGAGAACTACACAGACAGAGGATGAGCAGAAATACGCATGCATCTGTTTCAGAGGAAGTCGGTTTTCAGAGGAAGAAGATTTCCGACGGCACAGGTTTTAGGACTTGTGATAGACAGTGTTTTAGATCTTTGGCATAGTTGTTTGCAAAAGAGACAGGAAGGAACAGTCCTGAGTGATGAAGTGTTAGTAGAGACGCCCTGAAAGCCACACACTCAGGCCCGGGTATCTCAGGACTGGCATCTCGTCCAGACACATCACCGTGATCATGACCAGCAGTATTTTCAATTTGCATGCACTGGATTTTAAGTGTAACAGAGCATTAAACACACACACACACACACACACACATTTACCTTGTCTTTAAGCAGATCCCTGCTGTATCTTGGGCTGTCAGGGATACCGGGGTAGGTGCATAAGTAAGTGCCCAGGATGAGCGTGAGCATCAGCAGGATCAGGATCACCGGCAGCGCGCGCCACAGCCACAAGCGGAAAGCACGAGCGCGGAACGGTCCCGTTGAAGCACAGCCTGGCATGGAGACGCCGCCGTTGCCACGGGAACCGTTCAGATGTCCAGGTCGGATCCTCCGGCCACTTTTGGCCATTGTTTCTCTCGACTGGAGGCGGTGTGTGTGTTAACGTGGTGTATTGTTGTTCTGGCTCGCGCCTGCAGTGAACGCTGCAGTCAGACTGAAGTAAACGTGGCGGAACCCGGTCCAAACCGCCATGTTAACCCGCTCATGACACCGGAGCCGAGGGAAGACAAAAAAAAAAAAAAGCAAACCATAAAAGCTGTCAAGTTGAACCTGGTGTCCAGCTGCAGCTTCCAAGACCAACACTAACTTTATACAGTTTCAACACTCTAATGATATAAGTTTACTTTAGCTTTGTTTTCGTGTTTTTATTTGTATTCGTCGCTATAAAACACTAGTTATAGTCTCAGGCGTGCAGTTAGTAACTGAATCCTTGGCGTTATCAGTGCTGACTGTACAGCTCGCGCTCTCTCTCTCTCTCTCTCTCTGACAGCCTGCTGATTACCTCCGCACTTCCGGGTTTCGGTTCTGTGTGACGTGGAGGATCGTGATTAGCCCATGTCGCCGAAGGGAGCGGAAGTAACCAGCACGAGCGCTGATTTGTATCTGTATCTTTGTATTTGTAATTCTCTAGTTTTATGTGCTTGGTTTATTAGTTCGTTTAAGCGGTTTATAATTGGACATTTTCACTTTTCATGAGGCTTATTGAAACACAGAGACTTCCTAGTAGACTCATTTAGCACAAGGCTCACTAGCGACCCCTACTGCAAAAAAACATGCATTACAGCAAACTCAAGCATCGTTACACTGATCAGCCACAACATTATGACTCCAGCCTAATATTGAGTTTTGACACCAAAACAGTGATGACTGACACCTTTATATTGAAACCAGTTTGAGCCACAAGATCTCTTCTATTGGATCGGACTACACAGGTCAGCCTTCACTCCCCATGTGCATCAATGTGCCTTGGCCACCCAACACCCTGTTGCCAGTTCCTTGGATTACTTTTGGTATGTCCTCCTGACCACTAAACATCCCACCACCTTCCAGTGCCATTGTAACAAATTTATCGACTATGAGAAGGGCCAAATTAGGTCATGCCTAGACAACTGGGTCAGAGAAACTCCATAACTGCAGCTCTTGTGGGATGTTTGCAGGCGTCAATACTTACCAAAAGTAACCCAAGGAAGGAACACCGGTGAACTGATGACAAGGTCATGGGTGGCCAAGGGTTACTGATACACATGGGGAGGGAAGGCTCGTCTGTGTGTCTGATCCAATAGAAGAGCTAGTGTAGATCAAATTGATGCTGGTTGTAGGCTGGGAGGTTCTACTCAATATTAATCAGTATTATTATATAACAGTTATTCTGTCAACATTCCTAAACACACACAATTTCTTTTTTGCACACACTTAAACTGGCTGCTAAACACTAAATATACTGTATTTATTAATATCATGCCATGCTTGTGCCAGTGCTAACCACTGAGCCACCTGCCTGATCAGTATACTGAATTGGAATAAACTGTATTGCTGTTGTTACACTTTTACATTTTTACACCCATCAGAATTTTGTACTGGACAGTGCTGCATTGTTTCCAGTGTCCATTGTCTTGCGTTCTGACTTGCACTGTTTGGTAAAAGCACATTCAGCTTCAAAATTGTATTAGAAAGGCAAATAATATCACAAACAGTTTCTACATTCATCTAATCTGAAAAACTTTAGGAGACATGCACCCGCTGAACTTGAATAGGCACAACTCTTCCGAGTAAAGTACCTGTGAAGTGGAGTATAGAACCCCAGTGCTGTTATACTCCATATCAACACACATGGAATGCCTCTTATTCAATCAAACTGCTTGGTCGGGACTAACTGTTGTAACACACAGCCATCTTAATGTAATGAAAGTTTTTAAATGGAATCTGGACTTTCCATCTCCTTTAACATCAGACACTTAACCAAAAAAAAAAAGGAAAAAACATTTAGTCTTCCCAGGAAGATTTGTTGCCTGCCAACTAAACGAATGCGGCACTTAAAAAAATTAAAAATGGCTTATTTTGTAATAAAGGTTCTGTGAAGGTTTGGTCAAATTTTGACAAATGATTTCAGAGGAGGTGAATAAAGAAAGTGTGACAACAAAGGACGATGATGAAACCAACATAGGACATGTCCTTTAAAAGAAAATCTAACAAACAAACAAAACAGTGATAATACGTTTACATGTTCCACATTTAAAATGTAAATGAGAATTGTCTGGTAATTTTCCTATTCGAACAACATTATTGGGGTGAGCCCATGCCTGTTGGATGAAGAATTCCATGCTGTATAAATCTATGCTTAGATTTTGAGTTTAGACTTTAGAAAAACCCTGTTCATGTTTTCTATAAATGTTCAAGTGCCCTGTAGGTGTTCACATTGATGTTCACACACAAACAAAAAGTTTCAATCAGAAATATTTTTAATATATTTTTTTATAAAATATTGAAAACATAATTTACACTTATTAAATGTACACTCATCATTATAAGGTTCCCAGGAGAAACTGAAAGATTAATCAGTTATCAGATTTTACGACGCATAAAGCAAACTGAGAATGGCAGCATACAAGAACAAATAAAATAAGACAAAAATCACTTAAAAAAAAAAACAAATTGTACAAAAGAGCAGAAATCAACCATATGTAAGACAATTTTTTTTTTCAAAATCAACCAAAGTTCAATTCAATTTCTACTGAAAAATGGCTGATGTGTCTGAAGTGAAGGAAAGAAAAAAATCCAAAATAAATAATCCAAAATTTTACACATACGACAGAGCGAGTTTTACAGCTGGACTATTAGTTGAATGATTTCGTCATGTGCACACGTTCAGCAAGCTGAAAATCACTTGTATTTAGCTTAAAAGTTAAAATAAGACAAAAACAAAATCAAAACACCTCCACCCTTGAACAAACTAAAGAATTAAGACAGCTGATGATGCGTATATTCAGCACGCAGAGATTCACATGAGTCCGAGTGTGTGTTATCTACTAACATTTATACACGTTTCAGGATGACCTGGAGTTGGCGTTAAGCGAGGGCGAAGTATAATGAGTGGAGATGGAGGGGGGATTTTTACAGGCTGTTTCATATTTCTATTATTTATTTAGTCTGGGGTGAAAAGAAGGTCCAGTTTAGCTGCATAACCAAGAGACAAAGATGTAATGTAAATCATCTAGGATTTAAAGGAAACCTCCACTGTGAATCATATTAAGGATATTTCTCATGGTCGTAGTGGTTGTGTGCCGTGCTGATGTCACAGGGAGACACTGTTATTGCTAATGCACTTAATAGGAGGGGGAAAAAAAGTACAGACTGTAACACCAAACCTCCGACGAAAGATGAAAGGATTAAAGAGCTGCTCGGTGTCTGATAAATTTAGGGCTAAATCCCCTTGCACCAAACGGCACGCAGACGAACAGCACTGTGGGCAACGTAGGAAACCATGAAAACAGACTAAAAGAGACGAGTCTGAATATGGGTGTGGATTTAAGCCTCGAGCGATGATTAATTTGCACTCTAAACAGTGCTCTCTAAGAGTGTTTAAACTCACTCAAATCAGTCGGTTATAGGATATAAAACGTAATGCCACCCTCTGGCTGACTGATGAATGAATAGAATAAATAGTTCAGGCCATTGAGGGTGTGTTGTGGGTCCTGAGAGATGAGATGAGATGATTTCCAGTTAGGCCAGATTAAAGGGATAGTCATGGTTTTAGTATGCCTTGTTAAAGCTTATATACACAAAGTACCTATCGATAGCTAATAAGCAACTGATTGATCTGGATTAAACCTACTTATAGTTTAGTTACTGCTCTAATGTGTACAAAACAAAACAAAATGACTCATGGAGAGTGAGTAATCTTTTAACAGTGCAGGGGATGAGGAAACCGCGATAAGTATGTAACCCTGCCAAAAGATTCGTTTGTTCTTGGTTTTTAAAAAACAGCCAACAGTCGTGTCACCTGATATACACTTTAACTGAGAGGTTTAACATAGAAAAATAGATTATGTGTGGAAGTTGCCGTGCGAAATGAGCCCAGGCGCTGTTTGTGTCTCTGTTGCATACACACATACAGTGTCTCGATTCGACGAAAGAAGCCGGGGTTTACACACAGTGCAATGCCGGAGTGTTGGAAAAGGGGGGGAAAACAAACGTAAGATGAGAATCACAGTTCTGGGAGCAGACGCTCAAATTGGTCCGGTGTTTTTTTTTTACAGTAACTCTGTTTAACAGTAGTCACGGCGATGCTTGACGTGTCGGATTCCCACGTGAAGGCCTGGGCTGATTGATTCGTTTTCTACAGTCGCTGAGAAACAGTCAGTAAAAGCTTGAGGGGAGAGAGATATCGTATGAGGAGTAAGAGAAGTACTGACTCACTAAACACAAGGTGCACTTCATTTCGATTAACGGAGGAACCGGTATTGTAAGAACCGGACCTGCGGAGAATGATGTTGTGATGTCTTGGCTTCAGATAAATATGATCGTCATTAAAGGAATGGTTCGAGCGAAAACGTAGCCGATCAGCTGAGATATATATATATATATATATATATCATTCATTCATCTTCTATACCGCTTTATCCTATGATCAGGGTCGCGGGGGGCCTGGAGCCTATATATATATTTTTTTTCTTCCCCCACACAGGATCGTTTCCATAAACGTGTATCGAGAGAGCAAAACTGATCATGCTGTGTGAGTGAGAGGACGTAACGGCATCGACACGATCACGAGCATTGTGTTCGTGGAACAGGACACTTTCCTCCTGACCTGAGACAGCTAGCTTCATGTCTTCATCCTCTCTTGCTGATAGCTGTGGTGTCAAAGGGGAGAGCTAGCGATGCATAAGAACTGCCAAATTTAGAGTTACACAGAATATATGTACAAAATAGATCACTTAGGGACGTGCCGTCATGGGTGAGGACAATCAGTAACCAAGGTGGCATTATGTACAGTTGAAGAGTGTGTGTTTATGGAAAGGAATCTGGATGAAAAATAGACATGAAATCCATCACTAGATACTTATAGCAGTGACATGGATGAACCTGTCTTTCACTGAACCATTCGTTTAAGATCATCTACAACGTTCAAGCACAGGATGACGTACGGTCAGGTAGCCTCCTGTTTGAGTTATACATCAAACTACGATATCTTAATCTTCTTGCGCTCCGTGTACCTGTAAATCAGTACATATACATATACATAGTACCTCAATTCAAAACTACAGTACCGTGTTTCCCCTACAGCTCTACAGTGGTGCATGCTGGGAAGCGGAGACTCAGCGCACGACCACAGTCGCTCTCTTTTTTTTTTTTTGGCTGAAGAGCTGCATGTACAGTAAATAGGCCTCTCTGAATGCAAGCTGTACGATCTGAAGGTCTCTCAGTTCAACAGGCTCAAGCTTGGTGTCTGTCTTAGATCCGTTACAAAAATAAAGTGATAGTTTGGAAAATATCTGTGACGGGAATGTATTCATGGAGCTCCCATTCAAGGCGTTCGGGTCTTACTTGGCGTGAGTCTGATTTCCTTTTTCCAGTTAAAAATCTGAAGATCCGAAATGACATAAAAGAAAAACAGCTTTGCATGTTATTTCGTTTTTTTCCTCCCCATTTCTGTTTGCTTTTCTTTCTTTTTTTCCCATCCATCTCTTATACTTGTCAGGTTTGAGTGTTGAGACTCGTGTGGAGAGAGGTTGAGGTGAAGGGCAGCATGGGCATCATGCCAGGTATGAGCAGCTCAGGAACTGGGTGTCATCCATCATCTCCTGTGCAGCCTCTGGTTTTAGCTTCCTCTCCTCATGAAGAGCTCACTTCCTGTCTGATGAGGATGAGAGGAGCTGGTTGAACTTGCGGAGCTGCTCGCTAGCGGACAGAGACTCCTCCTGCAGACGCTGGTTATTCTCCCTCAGGTGAGCCATCTCTGCCAGCAAAGCCACCTTATCCTGCTTCTCCTGGGGAGAGAAAGAGAAAAAGGATAGAATTAACACAGTAACTCTTCATGTCCAAGCCAGTGTGACAACCGTGTGTGTGTTTTTCCGAGTGCTGACCTTCTCCAGATCATTATTCAGCTGCTTTAACATGACCTCCAGGTGGTACAGCCGGCCTGACAGGGCTCCAGGAACCTCCTCACTAACAGACAGACAGAGAACCAGTCAGAACCCGGGTCATGTTAAACCTTCCCCATTTATGATCAGCGACATCTATCAATATCAGTAACAATATCACTAAACATTAAAGATATTTTAAATACACAATTAATTATGCAATTATGCAAATGTTTAAGTATCTATGAAAAGAAACTGTCAATTAATAAACTGCGAAGAAAATCTGTACAGCTTCATCAATATTGTGATAAATTACAACACAATATTTTTTTTCTCTAATGTTGCAGATATCATCACTTTTTTATCATCACAATTAAATTCTGAACAAAGCAGCTTCATCAAAAATCAGTTCTGGTATTTAATGTAATTAAGTCACAAACTTAATGTTTTTTTTTTTTATACAAACGTACAAATACTCTTTTTCCATAATAATATTCCCAGCTATTTATTTAACTTTAGCAAAGCAATACTTATTTTGATTCCAATGTTTGTTTTTAAAGGCAAATAATGACTTTTGAACTTGTCCTCTGATCTTCCATGTTAAGATGAACATTATCATATGATTCTCCGTATCTACACATAAAAAGCTACTTCAGCTCCCGCGGTGTATTATTACCTGTTGAAGGTGGGTGTAGTGCGGGGGGTCTGTGATGCAAGCAGGGGAACTGGACTTAACACAGGCCTCAGTTCAGCTCCTCCAACATGAGGCTCGGACAGTGAAAAGAGAGAAACTGCTCTTTGCACTGAGAAAACACAAGCAAAGCTCATCAAGTCACTGCTAAAATACCTCTTAATGTTCGAGCTGCCTAAACAGCTGCTGTACTAACGCTACACTCTGTGTCACATTCCAGCAGGAGTTCACAAATAGTGAACGTGTAGGAAGAAGGCAGGCCAGGAGAGTGTGTAATGTATGACAGGTTGCCTTGGAAATATGTTGTGTGCTGGTCCTACAGAATGATGAGCAACATGATAAACAAATAGGCAGCTAGCGGCATGCACGCAGCTTAATAAGAAATCCTTAATCATAACATTGTTACTTAAAATGGGTCAAGATTTAAAATAGTTAAACGACCACGTCTGTGTTTCTGGATACACTAAAACGTGGAATGTTCTCCTAAGCTGTCTAAACTGTAAGATAGATATGTTCTGTCCTGTCCGTTTTCCTCTTAGACGTTACTCACCTTCGTAGGCCTTGGCAGCATTGACGAGACTCGACCACTCGAGACCGCTTGCTGTATCTGGAAGTGGCATGAGGCCAGGGTCGAGTCTGCGCGTGGGAGGCACTTTATCCCTCACCTCCGTCAGAGACAGCTCTGATGCGGACAATGGCACTGAAAATTCCACAGACACGCACGAACACACAAACACAGAATTCAGCATCAGGCTAAACAAAAATAAATAATGTCATCTAAATACAGAGGAACCTCGGATTACGAGTAACGCGGTTTACGAGCGTTCCGCAATACGAGCAAAGATTTTTAATAAATTTTGACTTGAAAAACGAGCGTTGTCTTGGTTTACGAGCACCGAGTATCATGTAT
>JAQQZS010000037.1:24237036-24249264 GCA_030068045.1 Platyallabes tihoni
TTTGATTGTGTAAAGCTGCTTTGAGGCAATGTCAATTGCTAAAAGCGCTGTACAAATAAAATTGAATTGAATTGAATCTCTGGTCACACTTATTCATGTTTTCAACCATATTTTTTCCATAAAGTTTTCAGCCATCTCCTTAGTTGTTGTCTTCGCATGATGCCGGACAATAATTTGACTTCATCTGATTAACATCTTATCCACAAACACGGGAAGTGTCTTCTGACACGATTGTTTAAAAAATAAGAAGCTACTTGCCGCATCACGTAGGGTTTAAAGAACTGTTGCCAGCTGAAACATTAATGACTGCAGTAATTATCCAATCAAAGGCTTTTTATTATATTTGCTTATTTAAATCCAAATGGTTTTTTTTTTTTTGGACCAGGCAGTGTACTCAAATTCAGGGTGGTAACAGTTATTTGTGGCTGCATCGCACCACTTTAACCTCTTCTGACGTTTCCGTGTGCATTCTACACGTCCAGAAAATGCACACCCTTTACAAGCTAATCTGACAGACGCCATGAATCCTTGTCTGTCACAGAGTTTGAAAATCAAGCTTTAAGAATCTGGTCCTACAAAAAAAACTCTAATTCACTAAACATGGTACAGGTGCAGTGTGTGATATCCTTGCGTATAGTATGTATTGATTACTAAATATTTTGGAAAAAAAAAAATAAATACAAAAAACAAGCTAACCAGTGAATTCTATCAAGGTCAAAACAATTGTATCACAAAACTAAACTAGTATATATTAGCGTATGGGTCAGAATCACTATAAGACAAAATCACTTTAAGCCCATGTCTGTTCTGCAGTTAAGATCATTTGCATATCATGGTTCACTTAATAAACTGTCTTAAATTTCACTGTAGCTGAAATATTTTGTCAATGGACTGACTTACTTGTGGATCTGAGCTTCAGTGCAGTAGCTCCAAACTCGCACGAAATAAAGCTTTTTGGTAGCAAACAGCCCAATGGATCATATGACACGGTTTGGGTTTCTATTGGCTTACAAAGCTTGTGAACTCTCAAAACAAAGTTCACCTCAATAACACTGCCATGAAGTGAAAGTAACTGCTTTCTGTTTTCAACAGCCAAACTGCCAAGCATTTAGAAAGTCCAATGAATGAGCTGCATCAAAACAAGCCAAGAACTCATTAAATTGGAGCCATTGGAGAAATGTGGCAGTGAAATAACAATAAATACAAATAATGAATGATTGTGGTGAGAGATAACTCAAACACTTGGTGAAGTTGCATATTGTATATACTGTATATAAAAATAAAACAAAAACATGCCAGCAGAAGCTTTGTTTAATGTTAAAAGCGCAAGAATTTCCAACACATGATGCAACGAGAAATCACAGGATTGGAACTAAACAGCTGTGTGGCCCTAAGAAAACCATTTGATTGTGAGACTAAAAAAAAAGCAAAACACTTCAATCTGTTAGGGAGTGTAATGATTGGTCTTTGAAGCAATGGAAAAAGGTCATGTGTTCGGATGAGTTTAGATAGATCCTATCCCACGGTGATGGGCGTCTCAGGGTAAGAAGAGAAGCACTTGAAGCGATGCACCCATCATGCATAGTGGCCACTTTACAAGCCTCTGGAGACTAGGATTACTTCAGTTGTAAAAATGAAGTCAGCGGACAACTTGAATGTCTTAAATATTTTCAGGTAGTAAAACCAACAAACAAAAAAACCTCATGGATGTCAAAACTTGAGCTGTCCTGTTTGCAGATGTTTTCTGTACTTATTGACTTGATTTGCCTCAGATTTTCCGCCATTGTACTTGTCTCAGTCTTTGGGCTCACTTAATACGTCTCAACCAGAGGTTATACCCCTATCTCACCTGTGCGGTCTGACTGATGGTGAGATGCGGTGTCGGGCACCGTGAGTTGCCGCGATTGCCCGCCGACGTTCCGCGAAGTTCGCCAAGGTCCGCAAACTTCCGCGAGGCCCGCCAAAAAAATTAAACATGTTTAATTTTTCGCACGGAAAGATGGAAACGTACTCACAACGCCAAAAACTCGCGGTGAATCATAATAAACCGTATTTACGGCCACCGCGCGAAACTGCATAGGTGAGATAGGGGTATTAGAAAAATAATGCTAAATATAATGTTTGTGTAATGTTCTTTTTGGATGTGCAAACCTTTGACAAGAGATGATTCCTCAAATTTTTGGGCGGGAAAAACGAATAATTGGTGCAACACATAAACGGAACCAACTTCTAAAAGCGTTTAAAAACGATTTGGTGTCTTTTGTCTCCCTAACAACTTAAATTGTTGCCCTTTGCAACAACCAACCAACATCATCAGCTACCAACTCAACTGGGAGGCTGAAAGCTAATGTAGTTAGCCATGTTAAGACACCATCCCCATCTTTCAAACTGATTCTTGTGCAGCGTAACAAACTTGAATGACAATGCTAACTCCCTGCTTCTTCACACATGAGCTCAGACGCCCGTGATTGGCTCGTGTCATTGTGATTGACAGGGGAGAGAGACAGAGAGAGAGACAGAGAGACAGAGAGAGTATGCAATTTCTCCCACTCACAAATCTTGGCAAATTTTGATCTTCCAAGCACAGATGGCTGTGGCATTTTTTGCGATTTAAACTCATGATCTCCTAACAATAAAAACCTCCAATTGCAATCAAGCAATCCATCTCAAGGCCTTTAGGTCTATCTACAAACAGCTACACATTTCTTTGTTTCCATACTGTGGTGTTTTGTTTGTATATATTTAATCATGCTTAATAAGATCAGTTGTTATTATTAGGGAGTTAGTTAAAGATTTCCCAGTCTGAAGAAATACAGGCATGTAAATAATAAGCAGAGTAATGAAGACGGCCACTTAGCCAGTATCTCCGCCATCTGCGTTGTGTGTATGTGTGTTTTTTAATTTTTTTTTTTTTTTTTTAAATATGATACTGCTGTGCTATCATTACTCATTACAAAGTTCCATAACAGAGCCAGATTATATTTCAAACCCAGCTGTGTTGAGAGAACAATCCCTGAGGACTCACATCCCAACCACAACATAAAAGCCACACATGATCCAGGGGGGAAAAAAAAAAAAAAAAGGCACACACATGACATAGAAACAAACAAAACAAAAAAACAAGCCCCTACCTTAATACTAGATATTCACTTGGCAACACAAATCCCTCCTTCACTGAGTGCTTATCTATTTATGCATCCATCCTTCTATCTCTGTGTGTCTCTTTTATCTTCTTTTGTTTCCCGTTCAGTCTCTCTGACTGTAAGCGCTCGTCCCTTCTGTGCTGTCTCTGCAAGTGTAAACTAACCTGTGTGTGTGTAGCAGGCTGTGTCAGATCTCTGAGGCGGTGCCATCGCGCTCGTCTTCTAACCAGCTGGAGCGCAGGCGAGCGCCGACATCCGAACGCAAACACGCGCGTGGCTTCTCTTCTGTTCTCTCCCTCTAGCTACGGTATGAAAATACCCCCGAAGATGGAGAGACCTTTCAGTGGGAGGGATGTGAAAGAGGAGGGGGTGGGCTCTCTCTAACACCCACCTACTTCTGATTCGCGCAGAGGAGGTGTCCGGACACGTTTAATATCTGTAAGCTCATCAGCGCTTCCCTGTCTAGAACAACACTTTCTTGAAAGGCACCCGTGCACACCTTATGCATTATTAAATGCCTTTTTATTTTTCTTATTCTCTCGCTCAGAAAGAGCGTATATGAGACAGAGAGAGAGAGAGAGAGAGAGAGAGAGAGAGAGAGTGAGAGAGAGACAAGGAGGGGGAAAGAGGGCGAGACAAATAAATGTGCATGTCAATGAATGAACTGAAAGTAAATGGATTCTGCAGACACCATATCCACAAAAAGACAAACAGAAGGGAGAGGTGGTGGTGGTGGTGAGAGACACCGAGGTGTGAAAAATAAAGAGAGAAGCAGAGAAAGAGGTGTGAGGGAAAGAGGAGCAGGAACAGTCGGCAACTGATGGTCCGCAGGAGATGGAGAGAAAGCCAAGAAACAGAAAAAGAGTGATGTAACTGTACAACATGGACTTTTTTTTTTTTTTTACACCGCCCAAGCGGGTAAAACCTAACGATCTCTGAAAATCTCTGCATCTGGTTTGTGTGAAATAAACACTCCAACCCAACAAGGCAATTTCAAGATAAAAAATTAAGCTTGGTACAGTGAAACCTGGGATTGCGAGTAACGCGGTTTGCGAGTGTTCCGCAAGACGAGCAGAGATTTTTAATAAATTTTGACTTGGAAAACGAACAAGTCTTGGAGTACAGAGTATCATGTATCACGCAAGCGCTTCTTGTTTTGACGCCGAGGGTCACATGATCACAACTGAGCCAACGGTTTTTCTCTCTCTTATGCTGCAGAATTGTGGGTAATTGTCTGCCCTGCTTGGTCTTAGTGCTCGTCTCTTACTGGTATAAATGTACTGTACGTGTATTGTTTACTATAACACTGTGACCACGTGTGTGTGTGTGTAAAACATATTTTATTTTGTGTCTGTATGCGTGTGTGTATAGAGTGCGTGTAAAGCAAAAGCAAGTCTCATTAGAGAGGTTAAAAATCCATTTTCTCTCTCTGCTCAAGGTTCAGCCTGCTCTTTGTGTCTGTGTGCGCACACGTCATTGGACACCGTGCCCCGTTGTTTTATTTTTACTTAATATTTTGTGTTAATTATTTTTATGTATTTATTTTTTGGGCTGTGGAACGAATAATTTGAGTTTCCATTATTTCTTATGGGACAATTCAATTTGATTTACGAGTGTTTTGAAATACGAGCGGGCTTCCGGAACGAATTATGCTCGTAATCCGAGGTTCCACTGTATACTTATTTTCTCCTTAGGAGGAATAACACAATCCCAGCTACAATAGCTATATACACTACAACACTGTTGCTTCGTCATCGATCTATCAGTTTCTCTCTTTGGTGAGATTAATACGACAAAAACAAACAAACAAACAAACAAGCAAATGAAAAAAACACGCAACTTCCGGTCCTTTTCTGTGTCTGAAAACTTCAACGCGAAAACTACCAAAACTACCAAACAAACACGCTTTTAATAAATGTTGTGGAAATGCGACTGAGTTAAATCATTCATAAAATCCGTTTTTGAGTTCAGAGGCACTTTAACAGTGGCGACAGGAAGAGGCAGTATTCACCCCCCCCCAATGGAGTTCAGTTGTGTAATTAAACTGCCACAAAAGCTCCATATGGCTCCTGAGTGCAGTGTCGAGGCTGTTGCTGAGTAATTAGGGGCTTGAGAAGCCCCTTTAGCAAAGTGCAGCAGTGATTACATGCCTTAAGTGCTGCTACACACACCACAGCACATCCGCACTCTGGATCGGGACATTCAAACCAGATGAGCTGTCTGAATGAGCACATGTGTGGATTTGTGAGTTCAAGTTCAATATGCAATAGTCTCCCTACTTTATTTATTTATTTATTTATTTATTTTGACGAAAAGTGGTCGATCAGCCAAGATGTTCTTGGCATCTTATGTTTCTGGAGTCTTTGGATTCATACTGAAACTATTAAGCTGATGTAGCTAGGCAATAAGTCAAGCTTTTCAACACCTGTTTAGCATTGTATAAATGACTTAAGTGATCACACACTCCTCTGTGGCTCAGCAACACCAAGAGCTTCTTTTAAAAAGAAAATTCCACACCACGGCCAAAAGTATGCTGACACCCATCCATCACCCTGTGTTTTTTTTTGTTAGTCATCCCATTTTTAAGCCACGGGTGTTAATACGAACTTGTGTGCTGTTCTTGTGCCTCTTCGCTCCTGAATTCCACTAGATTTCGGAGCATGGTTGTGGGAACTTGCCTTGGGAAAATGGGTACTGTAGGCTACCTAGAGTGCGGCTGGCCTTCCAGTTCATCTGTGGAGTTCTTGCACTCCAGGCTTCATAAAATTCACTTTGTCTAAGAGGCCACTGTTTAAGGGGCCAGCTTGAAGAAAACCCATATTTCGATGTGATCCGCAGGCAAGTGTCCACATACTTTTGAACTTACAACATGTATACAAGCCATGCAGATTATAGCTTTGCTCATGGACACATCAATGGCAGTTTACTGGGATTTGAACTAAAAATACGACGGAAAATGATTAACAGCTGCTTCAAAGAAAAAGAAATTTTTTTTTCTGCGTCTCGATGAAGCACAATATGGACAGGATCAGCAGTTCTGCGCTTTCTTAAACAGTTACGTACATTTCTCTCTCCTCTTTTCACACACTTAATGTTCTCTCTTCCTATTCTCTCTAACACTCCCACTCGCTGCTACCCCGAGAACTGAAGTGTCTGCCTACTGTCTCCGAATCTGCTGTGTGTGTGTGTGTGTGAGAGCGAGTTACATAAAGAGGAAACAGACTGAAGAAAACTTATTTGCACTCTGTCTCTGTAACGTCAAGCCTATTTTTTTTTTAACTGGGGCAAAGAAGCCAATGTCTGCTCATCGGTAGCGGACAAAATGCCAAATTCTGAAGGAAGAGCTTGGTTAGGTGTGGAGCAGAAAGCTGACGTGGGCAGCAGCATTGCCGGCTCTGGATTTTGCTGCTGCTCTTATGCTGTGCACAAAATCTGCTGCCTTGTGCAGGTTTTACTTAATGAGTCTTTAATGTGGGGAGCACACCTTTCTGAGCAGGCATTATTATCAGATTATAATGCACGATTGTGGAGATCCTGGACAGACTCTGAATACTCACTGTCATTCTGGTGAACTCAGCATTAGACCAGTAAACACACAAAGATTAAGGAACAAAATGACTAAAACCCAGATGTTACACTACAAAAAAAAAAAAAACAAGTAAATAAACAGATGTTAGAGTAAAGTCACAGCTTGCACATTACAGCCCATGAGGCAGAGGAGTAGCTGTGTGGAACTGGCTAACTCGGATACCTAAACGATGACAGAAGTCACCAGGGTCACATGTCTGTCTGTCACAGGTAATTTTTTTTTTATAAATTATTTTTAAATAGCTACACAATGCTCTATTCCCATAAATTCCATGTTCAGCATCAATAACCCACTTAATTCTTTACTTTTTTTTTTTTTTTATATTACGGATAAGAAAAGTTTCTCTTGGCTCACCTGCGGGCCCCTCCCTCCTCGAATGGTGGAATTATGACCACTTTAACAGTGACGGACGTGCGCAGCAGATCGATCATCTGTTCGTGTGAGAGCGTGACCGCGGCGACCTTGCAGATCTCCACTAATCGGCTGCCCTGCCGGAGACCCGCCTGCCAGGCGAAGCCGTACTCCTCTACCTCGGAGACGGTGCCGTCCAAGCGCACGTGGAAACCCAGCTGGCCCAGACCGTTCCGTCTCAGCGTCATGTCCACCGTCTCGCACCCGACCGTCAGCGCCTGAGGAAGAACGACGCCGGTGTTAGCACTTTTCATAGACTGATGCATGTAACAATTCGGGATTTCTGTTTCAGTCTGCATGAGGCTGTTGTTTATTAATGAATAATGAATTAAACAAGTCTGTTTTATGAAAATACGATTAGCTGAGTGACCAGGTAATGTTTCTGTTAGTAAATTTAATTAAACTTGGTTTAATATCTATAATTAGACACAGTAAAAACAAATAACAGGAATTATAGCATCGGAAATTTTCCACGGGTGAATCACAGATGAAGCCATAGTGTATTTATTTATGAAGCTCTCCAACCTCTGGCCACACCCATACTATAAACTTGAAATTCATCCAACACTGAGGCCCAAGCTGTAATATCAACCTGAAGCATGTCTTTAATGACATTCATTTCATCTAAAAACTTGGCTGAATGGATGAGTTAGCTAACAAGAACCATTTGCATGTTATCCCTGTAATAGCAGGTCTATTATTTATGAATTATGTCATGCTGTTTTATAAAAAATAATCAGCATGACTGTTTTATTAGTTTTATACCACAGATATTCAGCAATGGTGTTAATTTTTTATTTATTAATGAACCTGCATTGCCTTTTATCCATTTACAGTTACACTTCTTGTTGTGCAATGTCTGCAAAACAAGCTTCTTCTTCCTGTCACCACCTAAGCTGCAGCAGACATAAACAGTCGTTCCTCTCTTTCTCTTTGTCTTGACGAGTGAAAATGCAGTTGAGTTACAGAGAAACTGGCAAGACCTGAAGTCCAACTTGTTTTGGAAAACTTACTAACTCTCACAAAGTGTTAACTCCTTTCATCACTGTTACATAAACATTTCTTTACAAAAAATGTCACCATAGCAACAATTACACTTCTTTGTAGAGTAAATTAAGTGCTGCAAAGTCACTTTTCTGAGTATGAGGGGCGTTCAAGTCAAAATTGTGAATCAGAATACCTCGAGTGCAGTACGGTGATGAGACTCGACATTTAAAGAAGGCTAAAGAAGGCATCCATGAACAGCAACTGTAACCGAGGTGGCTCAGAGCCGACCGCACACGTTCCCATCAACATGCAATGAACAAAACTACCTAGTTTGGTTACCAAAGCTGTTCTGTTTTAGCAGGACACTGCACAATGTCAGCCCCAGTACAGTTCTGACCTCGCTCTAAGTGATTTCCGCATGTTTGGGACAGGAAAGGAGCTGCTGAGAGGGTCAGCGTTTCAGCAGTGGCTCTGGCGGTACTGAGAAAACTTTCTACATTGATGGTATCCATGCACTAGAGCAACGCTGTGCATTTGTGTAGAATAGATTAGTGCATTAGAAATACAGGGAGTTTTTACTCTAATTGTGTACAGTATGTTCCGCTTTGTAGTTTATTATGTCTTAGAACACGTACAGCGTCCACCATACAGGTGAATTAGCTGTTACTATAGAAACAAACGATAATATATCCCCGAGTGCGTAATATAAACCAGAAGTCTAGGAGTATTTATGGCAATTTTTACTGTTATAGAAAATAGCAGATAATTAAAGATTATTTATTAATATTCTAGCTTGACCTTCACTATACACACACCCAAGCATGACATCATGACACATTTTATACGTTTTTGTCAGTTTTTGTACCTTGAGCCTCTGAACCACCTCTCTGATGTCCTGAGCTCCGCCCTCAGGCGCTCGCAGTGCCACGTGGTCCCCTCGGCCATAGTACAGCTTCAAATTCAACCTCTCGGCCGTCCAGCCGATCACGTCGGCGCAGAAGCAGTTGAACACCACCTCTTTCGTGGAGCAGTCAGCCAGCATCACGTACTCCGTGGAGACGGCCAGCACGCACGGAAGCTCTGCTCCGCCTCCACTGAAATCCTGCGCCACTACCCGCCAGGCCACCGCTCCGGTGGCACTGAGCTCCGCCCCCTGACGTGCCCGTACTCTTTCCCGTCGCTTGGACGCTAGCGAGATGAGGTTATTGAGCTTGCCGCTCGTGTCGAGCGGCGTGCTGCTGGCGCAGTTCTCGGCCAGGTCTCGAAGGTAGCCCTGCCTGGTGCGAGCGGCCATGGTGTGGAACTTATCTGATTTGTGCGCAGCATTCTCAGCGTTGATGATCTTGGCCAAAAGAAAGGAGCGGACCGAGGCGGGGTCACGGAAGGTCACGCCACTGGGAGGCAGCGGCGGCCCGAATGGAGGCACGTCCTTCATGCGCGTCACTGCAACGCTATAGGGATAAAAAAGGGAGAGAGAGAGAGGGAGGATGGAGGCAGAGAAGAGAGAAGATGATCATCAGGCATTCAAAGAAACACTGCTGAATTCTATTAGCATCTCTGGTGGTGAACTGACATGCAAAAAAAAAAAAAAAGCCCTGCTATGTTAACATGTTGTATCCACAGCAACTGCTGCTGTCAGGGCAGGGTTGCTATGGTAACTGGCAGCAGTAGTCTACAAGGAGAGGAAAGTGTACCTGTAGCAGGTGTTCTCTGAACAGGGGTTGTGAACGCGGACGATCACAAAGACATGCTGGAAGTGAGAGCGAATGTTCTGGGGTGTGAACGGCAGAGCGCCCGGCTCCTGGAAGATGATGGTCACTATATCGTTCCCTATATGCCTCTTCCTCAAAAGCTGGGAGAGAGAGAGAGAGAGAGAGAGAGAGAGAGAGAGAGAAGGACAAAAGGAGGGGAGAAGGAGGAAACAAAAACACAACTGTTCAGATGATGCAACTTGGAGACAATCTAAAATCTATGCACACACGAAGTAAACAGGAAGGAAGCAAAAAAAGATGACGATTAATGAAGGAATAAAGAGAATAAGAGGATTTAAATCCAGACAGATACGCCATCACATATGAACCCTGATGTTTGTCACGAGACTTGTCACGATGCCAAAATGTTGGCACTCTGGTGTTTGAGCCCAATGCAGGACCTACAGTGTGTGCATATGCACATACAGTATACACTGCTTTCTCATTTCATGGCCTGTTTTTTTTTTAATCCCACGTCGGACATTAATCTGACATATCCATCATTCTTCACTTCCTTGATGTTGATGGATGACGTACCCAAGAACCAAGTGCCACCTTGTGGATACAAAATGTTTGTACAGTTAAACATGGGGCACAAGAGAGGGAGCCTTGAGGGATTTGTGCATTATTCAGAGTGATTAACAGCCCATGGCGCGTATGTTTGTGTGTGTGTGTGTGTGTGTGTGTGTGTGTGTGTGTGTGTGAGTGACATGCCTCCAAGCTGAGACATCACGGAAGAGGCCGCCCACCTATTCACACTGTGGCGCTGTAAGAGTACCAATTATATGAACCAGCTTCCATCTTGTGCACACAGTGACACAAATACAATGGCCTCAAGAAATATTGGCACCCTCCATCATAACAAGCAGATACGATTGCTCTATAAATAACCATTAAACACAATATTTAAAAACTTGCACTCAAACGTTACTACTTCTCGTAGGTCATAAAGAAATAATGATTGCACCTTCTCCCTGCACCAAAATTACTCACACCTCTAATAATAATAATAATAATAAAAAAGACATGCAAGTTTTTCTCAGTGAAGAGGAATACAGCTTTCCTTAACTGTGTCCTGTTTCCCCTGGGGTATACAGTACATACACACCTGCATTATACGCACATTTAATACTTTTAAAAACCAATAACTTTCAACACAAAGCAGACAAACTTGTTGTTGATCTGCACAAATCAGGTAATGGATAGATAAATAAATAAATAAATAAATAAATGGGCTGTCAAAAATACCAGTAAGCACAAAAAAAATTTTATAAATAAAAAAGTTTCACGTGTCAGAAACAGATATTTGAATGAGGTCCATAAGCACTCCCACACAGTGAGAGGGATGTATTCATGAGCATCAATAAGCACTCCCACACAATGAGAAGGATGGTGAAGAATTTAAAAGGTCTGGTGCTGAACGCCACATTAAAAACAACAAGTTGTTATGAAAGTTATAAAATCCAGCAGCAGAGATTCTTCATTAGCGCAACGCTGTATGTCGGATATGGTCGAGACTAAAATCTAACATTTTTGGTTATGCGCACCACGGATATATGGTATTTGGTGATACAGTACAAGGAGTCTGCATTACCAATTAATCATTAGATACAGCTTTCAGCAGGAGGATGAGGCGACCAATACAGAAATGGATAAACTATCACAAATGCTGTGCCTTCTGAATCTCATGATTTGAACAATAATCTAGAAAACCTACGGTATTAAAGAGAACCTGCACGAACTCCTGAAATATCCAGCATTAAAGAATTAATGTATATTTTTCAAGTTGTTTCCAGACTATGAAGTATCTGAGCAAGGAAGAACAAATCCAAATAACTCTACTGTACATAAATGAGTGACAAAAAACACAAAAACACAAACATTAGGTGTCTTTAACCTGGTTAGACATTTCAGAAAGATACTCACTGCTCTACTTAAGAGGCATCTTTTGGCTTGTTAAGAGCCAATAATTTTAGACAGTAATGTACAGTACAAAAGACTACTCCAATAATTTATTCTCTTGCCTTCTCTCTCACTCACTCACTCACACACGCACACACTCTTGTTGTCTAAATCAGCTGAGCTAAGCAGCTCGGCTGTTTGATGTGTCCGGAGAGACTAACAATGCCTGAGGCTGTTCTCCAAGAGCACGGCCCCGAGGCATCCTTAGCTCCCTCAGTCTCTTCCTCCTCCTCCCATGTGGCACAACAAGAGAAAAAAAGAAACAGACACGGACTGAAACACACGAGCAAGTCGGTGGATGAACACTGCCCTCTGCAGACCTCGGAAATCAAACAGACATACAGTGCACCTAAAAATATCTCGTGTGTGTGCATGGGCGTATATA
>JAQQZS010000037.1:24269628-24288564 GCA_030068045.1 Platyallabes tihoni
TCTTATAATATATATATATATTCACACCTTTGCTATCTTCCAGGAGCAAATTTAACAAACACAGTCGGAAGAACAGTCAGTCTGTCTAAAACCTTCCGAGCCAAATGAGAGATTTCACACAGAGCAAATTAAAGCTGTGAATCACTAAGGTTTATTTTTAGTTTTATTACAAAATACCACAATCATCTAATAGTCACTAAACTGCTGGGTAACTTGTGCTGCTGATGGTTTAAATGTCATGTACAAAGCGATTATGAACTGCCCATAAAATCCAAAGAAGCGGTGATACTGTCTCAAAATACAAAGTTTCTATTCACTGGATTAATTATAGATGATTTCACAAATTGTAAATTAAATTAAATAACTGAGAATTGAAAACTGACCCATTGCAACAAAGCTAATTGACCAGCAAAAGATCGATTACATTTACTTGATTATGAAATTCAATAGATCTCTTTGTGGGGTGAGTTTCCTATTCAGAATTCGCTCACACTTTTTAATTTATTTAAATAAACTTTAAAAACATTAAATGGACTAAAATCGACATATTCCTTAAAAAAAATAACAGCTTTAATAGAAACTGCGTACGTCTTCTGTAAATAGTCATGTTTCGCAAGAGTATCGCTTTATTCTTCTTTTGATTTTATGCACGATTGATGTACCTACTGAGTGGAGCAGAAAACCAGGAAGAAAGGATCACAGTACCACTTTTATGGGGTTAGGTAGTCAAAAAAGATGTGCGCGTACTAATAAACATTCGCACATATTGGAATAAGGTTGTGCGAAAATGTGGTTTTGTAAACTCGTAAAGTCAACTCATACATAAAATATGTTGTGCGTGCTCTTATGTGAGTACAATTCCAAAAAACTAAAATAATAACTAAAATAATAATAATCTGAAGCACGACATTATGCTTGGGTTTTCTCCAGTATGAATATGAATTTATAACCGTGACTCTACTGTCAAAAATATGTCACAGGCATTACGTATCGAGCAGAAGATACATCGATTTCACAAACTGCTCATGCGTTCGTAATAGAGTAAGAAAATTATATTACAACACAATGTGAGATATACAAGTTATTTTTCTGATTTTCTCTGTTACACTCTCCTCATCTGCCATCTCGCTGACTCCAAGTCAAACACAGTACAAACTAATGTTTATTCGTACACGTCTTTTTGGACAGCTACCTTACCCCATACATGACATTTAAACAAACAATACAAGTTATCCAGCATTTCAATGTTTATTAGATTATTTTAATAGTGTTTAATACTTCAAAACCAATATGAAATGTAGCTTATTGAACTAAATCAGACAGTAAACATTAGTGCTGTTGAATTATTTAGAATCAAATCGACAATCTAAGTACGCACAGTTCACAGCTAAATATTTAAAACCAAACTGAAACCAAGTAGTACCTGAGTATATTATTACAGACAATATTGAAATATCAGAGACATGACATGTCTACATAGATTATGGATTTTTAACTTGATCATCAAGATTATAGTTATGATCAAAGTAACTGTTTTGCATTTAAGGTACAACACCTTGTTCACTCAGAGAATCTGTTCTACGTCTGTCATAACTGCTAACACCGTCTCTGTAGTACATAAAGCCTAGAGAGAGTTTTCTCTCTTATATACCAATACAAAATCATATGTGACACTTTTCTGTCAAATCCACTAATGTGTCATATGTCATAAATGTGATTGACAGATTGGCCAGGTTAACCTGAGATGCGACGTGTGATTTTCAAGGACGTTAATAGCAGGATCTTGAGATTCAGATTCAGAGTCAATTCACTGAGTCGACTCTATGACTCTGCGCATCTGGCAGAACTAAGGTCACCTGACCTCTAACACAGAACATATGTAGGGTTGTGCTAATCACTTTAGTGTCGACTACGTGTCAGCATGGATCATCATTAAGTTTTATTTGCAAATGTTTTTAAAGGGGCAGCAGACACCCTGTGGAGGAGTTTAAAACTTATCACACGAGGACCTTGATTGATGAGGCTTAATTAAAAAACAAACAAAAAAAAAAAACATTGACCCCAACTCTATTGTACTCAGCAGCAGAGAAATGAATATATATAAAAAAAAATTGACATAATTTCGTAGTTTAGCCAATTCTCGCTCAAATGTTCTAAAATTTTAACGCAACGTGTAAAAACTAACCAAGTTTAATGCTTTACATTTAATTCTGGGTTGCTATGCAACAGAAGCTTAAAGATAATGAGCTCGAAAAGTGTCTTGTTTTCTTGTCTTACAAATGGCAAAGTCAACAAGCATAATGTTCGCATTCAGAGGGAAGAAAATCCACTTGCTATGGTTTTAAAGTGAATGTGGTGGAGCTGGACTACTGACTTTGTCGTGACGCTTGTGAAGCTTCGTGAAATTGGTTATAAAATCTATATCCGTTTAAATATTGTTGGAATTTTAATGAATAAATCTTAAATCTTATTAGATTTCGTGTAAACATGTAGGTAAGCAGATATTCATATTTCAAATGATGCCATGTTTTGGAACCAAAAATTTTTAATTTTAAGTATGTTGTTTCTGTGTGCATGTAGAAATAACATCCACTGCCTGGCCAAGCAAAGAAAACAACTAAGGAGATTTAAAATGACTGGGAATGGCTTAAGAAACCATCTTTGAAAGAAATCATGAATAGAGGTTGAAGTTGCATGGTTAAAAAAAAAAAAATCTTAAAAAAAACCATAGAGTAAGAGTAAGAATGAAGCGATGCACCCATCATGCATAGTGGCCACTGTACAAGCCTCTGGAGACGGTGTTATGTTGCTATCTCGAGTTGCTTGAATGATCCGGTTATCATCACATCAATGGAGTTTCAAGACTTATTTTAAGACTTAAACTGTGAGTTGGAGAATGAGAAATCATTTTCACACATGAACTGGCCACAACATTGTGTACTGTAATCAAAGCTGAAGGTGACTCAATGACATCTTAAAGAGTGGGATTTTGTTTTGTTTTTTTGGTCAGGCAGTGTATACAAATATTCAACCATGTCACAGCTGGAGTTCACCAGTGGCTTTTTAATACATTACAGGTCTTATCTCTATTACGATATGGCGTTACAAATATCACAGTCGGCCTTGTATCTCATCAGGCCACACGCGGAGTGTGCGAAAGCGAACAGCTCGGCAACAACAATATAAATCTCCGGAGCAGATAACCGTCCTGGAATCTCATACACACACACTGCACACACAAACTGCGCATTCTCTCCCTCGTCCTCCCCTCGAATTCGTCTTATGATACAGTACGACCACGCCCCTGCAGCCCCAGATGAAGCTGCTGAACTAACCAGCCTTTCAGCTCCATCTTTAAAATGTATTATTTTTTTAAAAGTGCATTTTAATGGCACGGCATATTCACTCTGAATGCGAATGTGCCGTTTATGCGAATAATCTCACTGTCCAGGCCGGAAAAAACGATAAACAGATAGCTAGAAACAATGAGTTGTTTTTCCTTCTTCGGAAGTGTTGGAACCTGAAACGGGAGCTCGTCTAAACACAAACATCATACCTGCAGGTCGAGACGTGCCTCAATGGGGACAGACAGATTAGCCGTGATAACACGAGAGAGAGAGCAGCGCAAACACTGCACCAAAGAACAAAACTTACCGAAATGGTCTCTGAACTTTTCACATAGCTTGCGCTTCCATAATTAACCATGAAACCCAAACTAACCTTCAGATAAATCACAAGCGGGACAAGAGACAACAGTAAACCCTTGATGATTCCACAGCTCTTAATACCAGCTTGGGAGATTACGTATAAAGAGCACAATAGTTTGTTCTCTATTTGGGAGGGATGGGACTTCCTGTCAATCAATCATAGCCGCAATAGTTAACCGTATGCCTCTGAGAGCTGATGTATGAGGAAGAGGGTGGATAGCACTCTCGTCCGAGTCAGCGTGAGCTTGTCTTGAGAAGAAGAGAGAGGGAGAAAAAAAAAAGTTTGCATCACACTGACTTTTGGTCTAAATTTATGAACAATCAGGTTCACCACAATCCTGTGAACCTCGCTTCAGCTCGTAAAAACTGTCACTGCATTTTTTTTTTTGGAAGGAACGTGCAACTAATTTCAGTGAGGTGAAAAGTTCATATGTATCTACTGTATCTACAGTAGCTGTTAGAAATGACATTTAGGAGGCACTCTTTCGCTGTTTAGTCATGTAATTATTTACACAAGATTCTGATTCGTGTGGATCACAAAGTACGATATTAGTAAGAAAAAATCCAATCCATCTCCAATATTGTTACTCAATACACACAGAACCCTAAAGTCAGCACAAGTATTTAGGTGTTGTTTTGACCCGATACTGCTTTCTCTTGGTGTTCCTGGTAAACCCATGTTTACCTGTCGGACGAATTTCCCGTAAATGTTGCCGCAACTGTAGTGCAGGTGAGCTGCAGGAAGTGGTGCCCCTGTGCTGAGAAGTGTGTGTGTGTGTGCAGGTGTGTATGAGAGCGTCAGGCTCAGCGTAGCGCCCGGGAGCAACCTCGACTCGACCAACTAATCCGACGTAAATACGAGCACATAATGCTGCATGTTTTAGTTTGTAACAGCTGTTTGGTTTTGAAAGAATATCAGACACTCGTTGCTATGGAAACGCTCTGCTGGAAGGCATGAGCCTAGGGTATCAGTGTGCCGAGTTTCGCGGGCGTGAGTGACGTCTGACAGTCGAGAGTGCTGTTACCGACTTACTAAACGCGCACAAACACACAGAGAGATGTAAAGATGTATATGAGACACAGCCAGAAAGTTTTTTTTTTCCTCCTTTTTCTAAAGCTACATTCGCAGAGATGTGAGAGGACGCCTCATTAGAATACAAAACCGATTTGTCCTGCTTTGTCATTTATTACTCACGTGATGGATTTGAAGGGGATGGAATAATTACATTACCCCACCTCCCTGTGTAAAACTAATCCGATCTGAACGCTGCTTTAAAAAGGAGTCGACTCAACTGCTGCTTTGACTCGCTGGTGTTCATTTGTTCTTCAACTAACCTTCAGTTTCTGTACCCTAACACTTCATCTGAGCTATTCGCCATCGTGGATCCGCTATGAACCGAAATAAATCAGGCTTTATTATTTATCCTGTATCTCGGCTTATCGGCTATACTCCAGGTAAAAGGGGGCAGAGATTGTCTGAATGCAATCTTTAGCTTTCTTCGTTTAGGCAGGATTAGATTTGGGCCACAGCCAGAGAAACTCCCTCCACACCTGAGTGAGGCACTGGAAAATATTTAGAGGACATTTCTGTCTTTATGGAGCGCACGGTGGTGCTATATAACATCTCTGTGCTGAATAATGAGAGTTTCTGTGAGTGTGCATGTGAGTGTGTGTTTTTTAGAGAGCGACGGTGCCTTTGGGCACTTCTGTACTGTGTCATCAGACAACAGAGTCGCAATAAATTTGATAAGTGTGAACTGACAGCTGCTGTTTTTGTCTGTGTGTACTGGTAATGCCAAGCTAACCGGTTTCGCTCCCTCGCGCACACACCAATACTTATCAATTCAGCTCTAGTTGCTCCATTAACAATACAGGCTATGCTTTATCATGCTGTGTATGTGTGTGTGTGTGTGTGTACACATTCTTACATCATATTCATCTGTACAGTTGTTACTGCGTTTCTCTCTTTACAAGTGCGTGTGTGTGTGTGTGTGTGTGTGTGTGTGTGTGTGTGTGTGTGTGTGTGAACTAGGTGATGAAGGTCCACTGTACAGATCTCCTGGCTGACAATTCCAAAATTCACCATGGCAACACGTTTCAAACATGTTTTACCCAGAATGCCCTGATGCAGCACAGCAAGGACATCCTGTAGGGATCCTGAGATATCACATGGCCACACACACACATACTCACCTCATCCTTATGGTTATGGTGCATTCTAAGGCAAAGCTCGAAGTTGTTGTTTTTTATTTATGTTGAAAGTGAATTTGCTAACCAATAAAACTGTTTAACCAAAAAAACACTGTTGCTAGGCAACCAGGAAATACAGGCGCTGTCCATATGCTAGCTGCTTGCTAATGCTTGTAGTAACTATCTATAAGTCGTGCATGCAGAGTGCTTATTAAGAATTTCTAGTTCAGATGGACTCTGAAAGTTTACATGTGGAACATGTGGCCGTTCATCCCACGGTTAAATAAAGCAGCCGTCTCACTCAAACTGCACACAAGTGAACTGTGGCGTACATTAGTGCATTCCAGGAATTTAAGCAATTCGCCATGACGACGTGACTCGAGCAGCCCATAATTAAACGCTGGGGAAATGTGGTAATTAATCATTGCTCTTAAACGAACAGTTTGACCTGGATAATGAATGAGAAGCACCGTCTTTGTGTGTGTCAGTGAAGGATGCGTGGCTTATGTGGCTGTCAGTCTTAATAAAGGAGGTGTGGCCTCTGTGACTGTTGGACTTATTGAAGGAGGTGTGGCTTATGTTCCTGTCAGTCGTAATAAGGGAGGTGTGGCTTATGTGCCTGTCAGTATAAATAAAGAAGGCATGGTTTGTGTGTGTGTCAGTCCCAATATAGGAGGTGTGGCTTATGTGCCTGTCAATCTTATTAAAGGAGACTGAGCCCCTGTGCCTGTCAGGCTTGATAAAGAAGGCATGGCTTATGTGCCTTTTAGTCTTATTGAAGAAGGCGTGGTCTTTGCACCTGTTAGGCTTAATAATGGGGGAGTGACGTATGTGCCTGTCATTCTTATTAAAGGAGGTGTGGCCTCTGTGACTGTCAGTCGTAATAAAGGAGGTGTGGCTTATGAGCCTCTCAGTCTTATTAAAGGAGGTGTGACTTATGTGCCTGTCAGTCCTAATAACAGAGACGTGACTTATGTGCGGTTAGTCTTGATAAAGAAGGTGTGGCTCATGTACCAGTTAGGTTTAATAAAGGAGGTGTGGCTTATGTGCCTGTCAGTCTTATTAAAGGAGGTGTGGCTTATGTGCCTGCGAGTCTAATTAAAGGTGGCGTGGCTTATGTGCTTGCCAGTCTTATTAAAGGAGGTGTGGCTTATGTGCCTGCCAGTCTTAATAAAGGAGGCGTGTCCCATGTGCCTGTCAGTTTCAGTGAATTCTACATTGTTATACAATACTGAAGGTCTCCACAAGACACAATCTCCTTTGAACAGTTGATACTGAGATGTATTGAGCTGTAAAGCCTTCATAACGAGACTAATCTGAGGTGCGGTTTTGTTAATTTGCTATTTTCTGATTCTAATCAAACTTCTCCTCTGCAGCAGAGATACGTCATGGTCTTGTTTTCTGGGAGGTTCTTCATTAGAGCTACATCATGATGTTTGATGGCAAGTACAGTTTACAATACTGTTCTTGCAGGAACTATTCCAGAACAGCCGACCTTCGAGAGTTAAAATAACCACTGACTGTTGTTGTTACTTAATTATCTAATGCCACGTGTTATTGGACAGTTAGCTCGGCAAAAAATCCAGTATTGTTCTAGAACATAGAAAATAAATTGAAACTAATTGAGTTGCTTTGCGGATTTATAATTCCCTGTCTGAGTGTGTCTCCGTGCATATGTGTGTGTGTGTGTGTGTGTGTGTGTGCGTGTGCTGTGAGAGCATGTGCGCGTGTACACTGAATCACTGCAGGGAAGCCCAGGAGGACAGTCTTGCTCTTCTCTTATATGCTAATAAGGGGTGGGCCCCTGTTATGGGAATGAAGTACTCTAAGGGCCTCTGGTGTGTGTGTGTGTACTGGGAGCGGTTTTTCCAGGAAGAGACTAGGCTGATATCTGCAAAAATGACGTGAGTCTCTAATCTATCGATCACGTTCAGCATTAGTGTCTAATGTGAAATATAAATACAAAAAGCATTACATTTTAGAAGACCGCACTAGATTGCATAAAGGCTAAATCTCTCTCACACACACATCTTAACATGCCTTCTCCTCCTATGTACAGCATCACATCACTTCACTTCAGTAAGCGTCTACAGAGTTCAGAGAAGGAATGTTAGCTCAGCTCTGAGGCATGACAGATCTTCGGAAGCCCATACTATAGATATGACTCACTTTGCCTTTAACAAAGACGTCCACACACGGCAGGCATGTGTGCAGCGTTGCTGGCGTCAGTCAGGTTGGAGATTAGATTATTGTCTGCCAGACACACCAGCATGCTGACATGGTTTTTCAGCCACACGCATACACGGCATGATTGTTTCATGTGAGGGAACTACTGTAGTTCCTATTAAATCTACTTGCTCTTTTTATTTTTTTCCTTGTCAAGACTTAAACCAAGAACTGTTATGCCTTACTGGATAACAAGGAATCGCTGATACAGTACTGTGTCGTTTCATTTCGTTTTTCAACTCCGCTGACCTAATTAGAGGAGATCATATGCAAGATCTGTAGAAAGCCAGAGATGGCTGAGAAATGCCTGAGGGTAGCGTGAGCTACTGAATAGTATTGTAAAACATTAAAATCCCAACAGATGTGGTTCATTATCTCTTGATTCATTGCTTTAAGTACTATAGCATATATATAAAGAAAGAAAAAAAAATTCGAAAAAAAAAAAGCTTTACTTACTTGCTTCACCCTGAAATAAGGAGTCG
Source organism: Platyallabes tihoni (assembly GCA_030068045.1). Lineage (NCBI taxonomy): Eukaryota > Metazoa > Chordata > Actinopteri > Siluriformes > Clariidae > Platyallabes > Platyallabes tihoni. The sequence continues at coordinate 24,278,234 of JAQQZS010000037.1, forward strand.
AGCCACTTTGCTGGCCGGCCTGGAATTTTAAATGCATCAGCTTCTCTAATGATTCATTCAATCCACGGTTACACAATCTCCAGCGGGGTTCCCACTAACATGTTTGACCTCCAGAAAGAATGTGAGCCACTTCCCCCAGCTGTGAGCTTCGAGTCTTCACAATACCTTCCTGTCTAATGTGGACTGTGTACAATGTTGCTTTCTCATAGCTCCGGCTACAGGTTTGTAAGGGCAGTTTTTTCACACGACTTTTTCACTACTGATTTGTACTCAGGAACGATGACGTCATTCTACGGTACAAATGGCGATCTACTTCCGTTCTCAAGTACAATTGGCTTCGATATCTGATTTGATCTGTGCCCAGGTGCGCTGTATCATTTTCTCGAGCATGGACCGCATGTATTCTCACTGATCAAAATGAACCAGACTTTAGTGTCAAGTAAGTGCTCCCGGAAACTGTTACAGAGCCATAATGTGAAAACACACCAAGATGTAATTTTTGTTTTTACTGCACGTCTAAAATCACTGTTAGAAAAATTGCAATTAATGATTTAATCAACCAGAATGGGTAAAAATATAAATAAATAAATTTTTAAAAAGGCACGAGAATAAAGAGAAAAGTGTTGTTATTGAGGTTTGCACGTTACATTCACCAGGGCATGTTCGAAATCAACACAATTGTGAACAGATTCGTATGAGCTATCCAGCTAAGTGCAATCAGTTCAAATCAAAGAAGCTTTCTGACAAACTGTGCTGACAACACAATATTTCCTAGACTTTTTTATAGGTGCCTGAAGCACTAGGCGAAGTGATGGACGAGTCTCCATAGGCTGGATCCCAGGTCACGTGCTCATGGTTACTTGCACTGCTGACTGAAAAAAACTCATCTGACTTTTTGTATACGGCTGTGTGCAATATTTAATCATATTAATATCACAATTAGGAAACAACAGGTTTTGGAGGGGGAAGCAACAAAGCAATATAGACAACTTTTTTCAAGAAAAATAAAAAATGTAAAGCGTCATGTACAATGCCCCGTCAAATACGCTCCACACGCCTCATTTCTTCATATTAAATACAATTATATAGATTAAATTAAAGAAATGGGAACAAATGTTTCCCGAATGGTTGCCTAATTATATAGTTTATAAATAAGCAGCAACCTCATTTCTCCGCTCATCCGTTCCAACCACTCAGCATCACTGGCTTGATCATCTGTTTCATCATCTGCACCTGTTTCTCACTGATGGCTCATGCCTTAATTTAGATGTTTGTTTTTTTTTATGCTTGAATGATTCATAGGTCACTGTGTGGCTTAACAAACAAACAATCCTCTGAAACTGGTCAGAACAGCGACTGGACAGAAAATAAGAGACAAAAACTAAAGGCCAAAAAGTCCTTCATAAAGACTGGAGAAAACTATTCCTCAAGTATTTTGTGTTTTCATTTAAACTTATGTTCATGTTCGGAGCCAGAAGACGTTCCATGTGTGGAAGACTAGCGTGGCTTTATCTGTTTGGCGAGCACAGACAAGAGGTGCCAAGATCCATCAGATAAAGGCTTGAAGTCAGACAGCTAAATCTATTAATGTTTGTACAGGATGAAGAAATGGACTAAAAGCAAACACTTTTTTTTTTTAAAAAAATCTTAAATCTGCAGCCACCAAGTTTTTCAAAATCATCCTTCTTCATAGCCTTCGTGTTGGGTGAAATTTCTTCAACCAATGCCGATACACCTAATACTGTTGACGTGCAATATTCAGTTTGGATTAATCACCCAACTTTTTAGCATTAGTAGCAATGACTAGATGTCTCTGGACATCACATTTTCATACTATATGATCATGTTGGATCAACCCACAGCGTTATATAAATCTAAATCTCCCGTGCCTCCTTTTTTCTTCTCCTCCCTGGACATCCTCAGGCATACACTCCCCTGCGGGCCACTGAGTAACGATGACAGCCTGGTCCAGTGTGCGTGTGTGCGTGCGTGCGTGTGTGCGCGTGCCTGCGTGTATGTGCAGAGTTTACTGCAGTGGGCATGTGTGAGTCATGTACAGCACTGGGACGACGTGCGTGAATATATCGAATGAAGCCGATCAATGAGCTGTTGCCGCGGGCCACGCTAAATTACAGCTGCAGTGAAGAGGAGCGTGCTGGAAGGTTGAAGGGGTTAGAGTCGCACTCGAATTAGGAGTGAAGCACCTCCAGGCCTGCTGAGCATTTCTCGTTTCATTAGGCCCTGAGCATCAGGCCCGGGTTTAGTGGCTAAGAAACACAAGAGCGCACGCTAGCTAAATGGGCTCCCCTGCTGACTCCTTGCAGGCCTTTATTTTTTTCTACGAGTGTGTGTATGTTATCTTGACGTTACAAGCTAACAGGATGAGGGACGGGGCTACGGGGCCTGTCCTGAACTTCACAGGCTCTTTCTGTAACCAGAGAGTGCAGAGGACAGTCTAATGAGGAGTGATGACACTCCCGATGAAGGGGAAATGACACGAGGCAGGGGGTCTGACCAGGCGGAGGCGGCCTTTGTCGCGTCTGGGGTGTTTGCTTTTTCATTCTTATTCGCACTCTAGCTGGGTTCTGTGTCCTAATTAAAATCTGCTTAATAAAGCCTTTAAAACGTGAAATTTCAACAGAGCTGTGCAGGGACTAAGAGACTTGTGGAAGAAATCCAGACACACATGATTATGCACGTACTGTTTTACAGTAATTTGGACAACACCACTGGTGAATTCCTGAATCTGATATCTGGTAATGAAATGAAAGTTTTGTAATGGAAGGTTTTTTTTTTGGTTAAACTTCATCTTCTATACTGCTTATCCCGTGTACAGAGTCGCAGGGGCCTGGTGCCTATCCCAGGAGACTATGGGCACGAGGCAGGGGTACACCCTGGACACCACACACACATTCACACAAAACTGGCCAATTAGCCTAATCTGCATGTCTTTGGCCTGTGTGGGAAACCCAAAGTACCTGGAGAAAACCCACCAAAAACGGGCAGAACAGCCAAACTCCACGACTCATGACCGTATAAGTGCGAGGCCACAGTGCTAACCACTTGTGTATGTTCTACAGTAATAATACACAAATGCATCGTTATTAACCAAAGGAAAAACATATATTCATTGCTCCTGTTAAGTTTTCTCCAACCAAGACAAGCTGCATTCTCATCTTAATAACTTCAGGCATGAGAAGAAAATAAATAAATAAATAAAAAGTAAAGATCTACACATACCACAACACGTGTAGCAGGAAGTTGTGTCATGTATTCTTGTGAATAATAATACAAACTAGGGATGTTGATGATTAATTGATAATCGATCCGCCTTTAAGAATTTAACCGATGGATATGAAAATGTTTGTTTGCATAATATTGCTCCTGGCTTACTTATTTATTAACTTCTATACAACTTGCAGTTCGGGTGATATGTACAGTAATCTTAATGTTTTTAGCAGCCTTGTTTTTAAACAAAGATTTCTTTTTTGCCTGCATGATTAATTAGTTTTCCATAACTCCCTTATTGCGAGTATGCTGCTAGAACTGTTTAAAGAAAATGTGCTTTTTATCATTAATTATTAAAAACATGGCATGCCATTTATTAATAATGGGAAATTGCAGTTGCTGGCAAAGGTGCTGTGATTTAATGATGTGCTGTTGTTGTAAAATAATCAACATTCTTAGAGGTAAGAGTAATACTTCTCACACGATTCCAATTTGCCTCAAAAGTGCACAGCAAAAACATTTGTTGCCGGTTCAGCCTAGCAGATGTACACCGTCCGGTGGTGACATATCTTGCATTAGCCGTCGATTAATAGCTTCGGATGATAACTTGGCAGGCATTAATCGTCTATGAGAAGAGATAAAGCAGATAAAGAGCTTATAAATCATGCGGAAAGTGGACAGGACAAAGCCTCCCACTCCCAATCCTGTCATTCGTAATCCATTTTCCCAGCGCATGAAAAACAGAATCCAGAACTGGACCGACTCATACACACACACACGCACAGAGACAACTGCAGTCTGGGGTCAGACGGAGGTGGAGAAACAGGAGGGACGAGCGATTTGAGAAAGAGACATTACTGTACGCTTGCACAAAGTGTCTGACCGTTCCTCCTCCTCCTCTCCTCTTTCTCTCGTTTTTCTAAAGCGCTCTGAAATCTGTAGGCTGCTACGGACCTGAATGAACGTCTTCAGACTGATGATATCTGTTCTCTGCGTGCTGGGCTGTCTGATGAGGCTCTGTATACTCAGGAGGGTGAGCTGATGGGTGCTTTGTGAGAAAGATCATTACAAACTGGATCCTGGAGTGAGATGCAAAAACATGGTGTAAGGAACGCTGAGGATTATAGATACACTCTTTCACCGCGGAGGCATTATGGGGTCACAATTAAGCAGATTAGCGCAGTGCTAACTTGCCGGGTTTACATTATGAGTTCGGGGTAGCGGAGAGCTTGAGTACAAGTGTTCGAGGAAGGGGTTACCATGTTACCTGTTTTTTGGTGTTCAAAGGCTCTGGTTTTACACTCACTGATCAAAGAAAGCTAAAGCAGCTGTGTGTTAAATTTATGAATGTATAATTATAATCCGAATTACTTCTAAAACAAAATGACCCACGACAACACCAAACTATGGGCTGAAGAGCTGCTTCAGAAAGGCAACGTCCTTCATATCAGAAACCGTTCGAGAACGTCCTTATGATTATTCACCACTGGAATGGTGTGAGATGAGAGTGTGATGATTCTGAGAGCTTTAACACCTATTAGTCCGTTTGCTGTGTCTGAATCGGAATGAAAATTTATACTTTTGGTCTGTTTGGGTTTTCACTGCACATAATTAAACCAAGCAGAAAAGACAGGAAGAAAGACAGAGCTGACAGATTGGTACATCTGAAAAAGTTCAAGTTTGTAATAATTTCCAATCTAAGTACAACATTAACTAGTTTAAAAACATTTTGTGAATGCATCCCATGTTTTTTCTCCTTTTTCTTCATTTAAATATCCATGAGGTTTTGCATTTCTGCAGTTCTGACCAACAGTGTCTCTCTCGAGTCTCAGACCAAAACCTTATGTGTAAAGGCCCTTTTAAAGGTCTGTAAAAGTGCAGTTTTAAAGGTCCCGTATTTTAAGGTAACGTGGGTCTCAGAGCTCCCCCAAACTGTGTGTGCGTGTTAATGCCCCAGCTGAAATACCCCTCACCGCCACTCCTCCTTCACATTTGCTGTTTCAGTGTCTATGTAAAGGAGCTCTGCCTATCTCACGAGCCACGCCCAACAAGCCGAGGGAGGCGGAACCCCCGATACGAGATCACATTAGTGGGGAGATCTAATTGCGTTATTTGGGCCCTAATACTAAAAGAACAAAAAGCAGGGACTTTTGACCAGGTCTGTTGTTTGTACATGGGCACTGGAGACTCATGGGAACATTATTTCTGTATAATAGGTCCCCTTTAATGAGAAATGAATCCATTTTGATATTATCAATTATCAATCCAATACTGTAAACAAACCATACCGCAATGATAAACAGACAAGAAGAGAGTGACTGCAATCAGGAGGCATTAAAGCACAGATTACAAACTGCATCGTTCTAAAATATAACAAGGATGAACCACAGGAAGTATGATACAAGTATCCTGATGAACCATCTTCATCTTGTGAGTGAAATATAGCTGCTCTTGGCTCCATCCACTGTATCTAAAACTTAACTAGCTACAGTACACCATTATTAAAAACTGGTCAAGCAGCCTGGACACATTTTGCTTTTCATGGCCACAGATTCAAAACCGGGGAAACATAAAAAGAGCTAAATCAAATGTTCCATGATGCCACAATACTTAGTGTTTTTTTTTTAATCTTTTTATTTTATTGGGATCAGAATCGACCTGAAGTACTCATACAGACAAAAATGATATTGATGCATTAGGAATAAACCTCACATATTTGTCCTGGCTAACTGAATACATTTGGGGGAGAGGGGGGAGAAAAATTACATTTGAACCCCTTTACTTCTTAGTCCCTGGACAAGATTCTGCCTCGCTTGGATGAAACCATTGCTCAAAAGAATACATGTGATACATATTACATATGATACATGATTACATACATACATGTAATACAAAATCCAGAGTCTAAATAATATATTTGTTTCTCAAATCAGCAGGAAATTAAGGCTTTATGCTATTGTATTGTAACAGCTCTTAATCTTCAATCCTGCAACTTTTTTGTTATCAATACTTAAATACGTACACATCCTTAGAGAACTCCAGTCAGTCCACTTGGCCTCATGGCTTCAGGACATCTGGGATTTTGACCCGCTGTTCTTCTGAAACACAAATAAAAAACACACATTGATTAGAAATAATTGTTATGTGCATGCAAATATGCTGAGATAACACTGAAAGTGTTATGACAGCTGGGAAAGACATGGCCAAAAGACGTGCAACATAGAAGGAACTGAAAGGTAAACTATAGAGATAAATATAAAAAGAACGTTCGCAGCATTCCTGCCGCCGCTTCAGCTTATTTCCTTCAGGTCCCCCCCGCCCCATGCAGCTTTTGGGATCAGCGGGTATGCGCCCGTGACCCTAATAACTACCTGAGCCCCGGCGATGGAGACTGGAGTGGGAAGAAGAAAAGTGGAAGGAAAAAGAGAAATGTGAAGAGGAAAAGCAAACCAGAGAGAGAGCGAAAGAGAGGGTAAGGAGAACCTAGAGTAGGAAAACGCACATATGCTGCTGAACTACTTCGGAGAAGCGTGGCAGTACGTAGCACTGCTCAAATCCCAGTACTGATCAGCAGCTTTCATTAATTAGTGATCAGCAGCTTTCATTAATTTCCTACACGCCGCCCTGATAATGCCTGCATGTGCAAACTGCTACTAGGACAAAACATGAAGATGAAAAGCTCTTTTCTAATAAGAAAGTTTAGCTCTTTAAGATTACTTAAAAGTTAAGATTACTTTTAATTCACCTGATTTAAATGGTGTTCAATAACAACTAGGGCTGTAGCTATCGAATATTTTAGGAATCAAGTATTCTACCAAAAATTACATCGATTAATCGAGTAATCGGATAAAATGTACTTTTGCTTAATTAAACAGCAATGTAAAATATATAAGAGAAACAAAGATTAATTGGTTTTCTCTTTAGAAAAATCAACTTTTATTTTTTAAATGCATATAGCATTTTATCAAAAATAAAAATTGTCATTGTCCACAATATAAGGAATAGCTTAAATTTGACTGAGATGAATTAAGTGTCATACATTACAGTGTCATACATTATTATTTTAAAGCCTTTTCACAGATGTAAAAAAAAAAAAAAAAAAAAATGGTATTTCAAATGACTAAGTATCAAACAAAACTAAGGCCCACATTAAAATAAATAATTATACAAAAACACCAAGTTGTGCAAATTAACTTTCAGGACTAAAAGTTTCAAAATCTACAGATCAGGGATAACGTATAAGCCTATAGTTCTGTCGTTTTCTCTTGCCACTTTCTTCATCTCTTGGCTCGCTGACATTTTTATCGCTCCTTTCCATTTTACAGCCCGCAAAAGAACGCTCCATCAAATTAATACACAGCTAACTGTTTGCGTCTCCTTCCACTTTGTGGGTGATGTAAGCGCTTCTTCTTCGTCGGTGTTTACTGTCGGCTTGCATCCGGAAGCACGCTGTGCCACGTCAAACAAGTAATTGCGCAAAAACATAACGCAAGCTTTTAAAATGAATTAAAAGAAGCTTCAAGGCAGAAGATTTTGCCTCGATCATTTTTTGTAATCGAATTACTTCGAGTTACTCGAGGAATCGTTTCAGCCGTTACCACTTCTCTGCTTTTAATGCGACGTTTAGTCTTTACACAATTATATCCAGCTAATCTAGAAGAATGGATCAACAAAAATGTTTTTTTTTTTTTTTTTTTTTGTGGAAAGGTTGTAGACAAGCTGTACATTTATTATAGCTAAACCACCAGGCTAGTAATAACCAAGTTAAAGCTACAGTAGCTGTAGTTGATGTCCTTTTCTGAGGATGTTTCTGAGGAGTTTCTGAGTGGTTTCACCTTTCTGTTCCTACAATTTATTTTACAATTTATCCAGGAAACTTCCCAAACTTCCTGATCTTCAAACAGTGAGCACGTGACAACACCAGCCAGATGATGGAGCGATGATTCACAACCAATACCATGCTAAAAAAGTAATAGTCTGTTTTAGTCGGAAGTCTTAATTTCTACCATTTCCTTTTTGGCACTCAGCCTTATATAAGGCGACTTGCATTTTAATCTCATTACACATCTGAGCAGTTGAGGGTCAGGGGTCTTGCTCAAGGGCCCGAAGAATGGAACCTGGGACTTTTTAACCACTGATCTTCTCTACGTTCAGCTACGTTGAAATTCAAAGATGCTGAAATGTTGCAGGATGTTTGTAGTCATAGCTGCACAAAAGTAATCGCATAGAAACCGAAATTGCAATACAAACCCGTCCCATCTGGGGTGCCCGTGGGAATTCTGCAACAGCAGTTGGCAACAAGCATGGCACGTGTAGGAAGTATGACGGGACAGTGATTCACTGAGCATACTATGACAGCTTCGGACTTCATTAAAGGATGACTACATGCAACAATAAAGTCTGTACAGAACCAGTTTGCTATTGACGTGACACGAGCCCCATGTAACATTCCATGTAACATTCAAGTTTCATTCATTTTTTTATTTAGTCCTGAAGTATACTGAACATGACCTATGGACTCAGAGACTTACACTAAAACTGTCCAATCAAAAGCTTCCATAAATGCATTATTTGTTTTAACTGAGTGGTGTGTGTTTGGTTTTGGTGACCAGAAAAGACTAAATTGGTGGTAAAAACAATTTGTATGAAGCACTTGCAAGCATCGTTCAGAGAGATTTCCGGAAACTAATAAACACATGAGACATACGAGATATACACGTTCATAAGCCTTCATGCAATTACTTCTGGTTCCATTATTTGCTTTAACCCTACATTAAATACTCTAAATGAAGTTTTTATTTAAATACAAAATGGTAAGTAGATAAGATACCCTTCAACAACAGATAGCGCCTTTATTTTTTTTACTCAAGTGGTTTAACCGCAAAGTGACTAGGAAAGAGAGCTCCAGTGGATATTAAATGTCTACACGTGTCTATACAAATTCCAGGGTTTTTTGTTATTTTTTGCCCTTTTCTGTTTCTCTATGACTACATCATCATAAATATTGCATTCTGATAATAATGTCATTCATCTTGCCTTGGGAATTGTTTGGTGCCTCATACGGAGAATGTTTGATTGTTCACCCTGCCCTGCTTGATCAGGCAGTAACAGCGCTATAACAATGATCAGCTACAATGTCTGGATGTGGGTAAATTATTTACACACTCGGTTGCTGCTGAGCTATGCGTGTCCATGTCCGTGTGTTTACGTAATTGTAACACTGCCTTTTCCGTGCGTATGATGCGTGTTGGTTAACGTGGTCCTACACAAAGTAAATAAAAAGAGCAAGATACAAAAAAATTATAATAATTTAATAGCCACTGTAGAGAGAAATAAAACACAAAAATGCCAAAAGAAATACAGTTCCCTAAGCATCATCACAATACCAGCTTGAGAAACAAACACAGCATACGGCTGTGAAGGCGCTCATTCTGTGTCCGGGCAAATGAAACCACTGAAACGTCCACTGTATGTTTATTAGCCTCGCACACGTGTCCTCATACTCTGAATGCTTTCGTGAGTTTCTATCAATTATCTGGATGATCTTGAGATGCAACGTCTGGTCATGGTCCAGATTAAATAACCGGTTGAGTTGGACTCTTCAGTATGTCAAAGAGCACTTCTGAACTGGACCAGATCATTCATCTTAGACCACAGTGTCACATTTAGAATGCAGAGTGTGTTCCAAATGAGTAACTAGTGTACACTACAAAAGGTATGCATCGAATCCATCAACGTTTTATTATCTTAAGATATTTGAATGTTTAATTTAGGACATGTTCCAAATAACTGTCAAGTGTATACTACGAAAACAAGTACCAAATTCATTCACTTCATGCAACCTTAATATACCGGATCTAATCTAGGACGTGTTCCAGATCAGTAACAAGCCAACACTACAAAGACGGACACCAAATTCACCTGAAATATTCGATCTTAACCCTTAGGAGTCTGACTTGCCACCAGCGGCAAAAAGTGCATTTTTTTGTGGTAACTGTGAAGAGAGTTAAAAATGCTCCGTCATGTTTGATCATACACATAAGTGTAGTACATCATTTGAATCTGTAAAGGGTCTACTTTTATTCATGTATACTCACAATATC
>JAQQZS010000037.1:24326645-24344119 GCA_030068045.1 Platyallabes tihoni
TGTTCTCCCCGTGCTTGGTGGGTTTCCTCCGGGTACTCCGGTTTCCTCCCACAGTCCAAAGACATGTAAGTTAGGTTGATTGGTGTTCCCAAATTGCCCATGATGTGTGAATGAGTTTGTGAGTGTGTGTATGTCTGTGTGGATTGGCACACCGCCTCATGCCCTAAGTCTCCTGGGATAGACTCCAGGTCTCTGTGACCCTCCGTGATTAAGCGGTATAGAAGATGATATATTCTGAAGTGTGTATAAAATTTTTTGGCAGACTCTTTCTCTCTCTGTCTCTTATATATACACACTAAAGTGTATATACATTTTTTGCTTGAGTCTGTATATGAAAAAGAAAAAGAAAAACTTGCATAACTATTTTAATACTAAATGAATTCCTATAGGTTATAAAGTGATATACATATAATAATATTATGATTATATCATTACTATTATATTAATATTATATATCATACTATTCTATACTATTCTTCTGTTTTTGTTTTTTTGCTGACTCATTATTCCCCAAATGTCACCAGAGGTGCTCCGAATTTCACAGCGCTGATAAACAACAGCGCTTTATCGTCAGTGTATAGAGAATAAACTACACTACCCACAATACACTGCAGCTCTCCACATCTCCGCTACCCCCCCCCCCTCCCCCCCCCTCTTCTCTTCTGCTCAGCCGGTGTATCTGGATACAAAGTCAGCAGCTCGCGCTGACAGTCCGATCCACGGAAGCGGAATACACGGGCTGTGTTGGACAGGTGGAGACATTCACTCCGGTGACGTCTGGATCGATCCGGTTAGAGCGCAGGCGCGAGAGACAAGCGGCTCGGTTCCGGTACAGGAGCGGAGATCAGCGCGGCGCAACGTCACACCCGAGCCTGCTGGAGCGATGATGGAGTGTAGAGGCAACCAGGCAACCACCGGACTGCGCTGTATGGAACAGAAGACAGACTTCTGACCCGAGGAAGGTGGATTACAAATAAAACCACAGGACGAGGTTGCAGCTTATTATTATTATTATTATTATTATTATTATTATTATTATAAGATGGTGGAAGGATGCGTCGGTTTTGCAGTTTATCTATCAGCATCAGATCATATTTCATCATCGTCGACCTACTACAGAGAATCACAATAATTACACGTTCATCTGAAATGAATATCACACTGAGCCATTAATACAAGTGGTTGCCTCTGTACAACAGGGATATTCCTCCTTGGCAACAATAAGGACAGCTATGCCAAGGTAACATGGTGTGTGCAGGCATCTGTGCAATTCCTGTGCAAGATAAAACAAGGTGGAGTGGAGTCGTGCCATAATGCTTCTCTGGCTCGAGCATGGATGGACCTGCATAAACATATTTGCATACAGTAAATGAATTCATGTCTGGACACTACTTGTGGACCCAAACCAAAGAAACATGGTTCAACACGGGTTGCGTGATCATGACTTATTAGTAGACCTGAGTCTTTAAGGATGTGCAGAATGGAAACATGCATCATCATCATCATCATCATGCAATGTCTAATACGATGGAAGGTACTGTATCTGGTCTGAGGTAGTCATCGTAAGAGATATCGTACAATATAGGCCTGATCACATACTTTGATTGCTTGTGATAGGTTTGTGTGAACAGAATGAAGGACTATAAGAAAAGCATCGAATCAAGTCATGTCCTGTCAAGCTTACCGACAGATCTATGTGCCTGATAGAACAGAAGAGATGCGAGAGATTCAGGTCCTGCGATGATGCTCCAGTGGAGGAAACCAGGAAAATCTTTTTCGTGCATTTTTGGTGGTGAATGAAGCACCCAGTTTAGAATTTCAGTTCGCCACGGTGATTTCAGACACCTGTTTAAAAGTGCCTTTATAGATGCTAGAACACAGAGGCTGTCATCTTGCTAAAAATAACATTCCAGCACAGTATAGTGGTGCTTTTGGCTCATTTAAGACCTCCCTCCTTAAGACTAGTCCAGTTAAAAAGGCCTGAATTTGGTTCATGTGTTCTGCATGGATTTTGTGCATGAGTTAACCGAGGTTCTCCCTGAGCTGTTGAAACCACACCGCTGACTCAGTGACTTCGGAGATGGACCCAAATTCAACACTAAGCAGTATGGGTAGTGGAGGAAATGCAACCCCACTACCTTGCATCGGGTGTGGAGGTTCCTGTGGAGCGCCACCTCCCTCCATCGTGCTGCCGAACACGAATCAGACTCCCTGCCTCTCTCATGCAGAGAACGGCAGCAGCTGGAACTCGACCCAGTCCTCCTCGGTCAGCTCCCCTGATTCTCACATGCACCAGCATCACGGAGCCTCTAACCCTTACTGGACGGCTGTGTTTGACTATGAAGCGGCGACGGAGGAGGAGTTGACCCTAAGACGTGGAGATCTCCTGGAAGTGCTTTCCAAGGATTCAAAGGTGTCTGGAGATGAAGGCTGGTGGACCGGTAAGATCCAAGACAAGGTCGGCATCTTCCCAAGCAACTACGTGACGCGGAGTGATACCACGCTGCCCACTGGAGGTTTGCTGGTTGGGAGTGAGAGTCCTCTGGAGATCGACTTTTCAGAGCTGTGCTTGGACGAAGTCATCGGAGCAGGCGGCTTTGGGAAAGTATATAAAGGCTTCTGGAGGAACAAGGAGGTAGCTGTGAAAGCAGCACGCCAGGACCCCGATGAAGACATCAGCGTCACAGCGGAGAGTGTGAGGCAAGAGGCACGGCTCTTCTGGATGCTCAGACACCCCAACATCATTGCACTGAAGGGGGTCTGCTTAAAAGAGCCTAACCTTTGCTTGGTAATGGAATATGCTCGTGGTGGGGCGCTAAACCGGGCACTGGCAGGGAAGAAAGTTCCTCCCAGGGTCTTGGTTAACTGGGCGGTGCAGATTGCTACTGGCATGGACTACCTGCACAACCAGACCATCGTCCCCGTCATCCACAGGGATTTAAAGTCCAGTAACAGTGAGTACAATTTCATATTAACGATGGTATACCAACATCTTCATGAGTTTCCTCACATTGTGTGTGTCTTATACTCAGCGTATGATAGCGTGCTATTTTTGATTATATTATTCCCTTCCGAAATTTATTCATATAGTAAAACTTATCTTATAACTTAATGTCCAGCATTGTCATAGTTGCAGATGATTGAGTTCATTAATTCGCATGGGCTACCTCCAAATTGCAGTTGTCAGAATGACATCTTATTTTTGGAAAGTGCACATTAAAAATCCACCCATGCAGAGAAAAATGGACCAGTACTAATTTTGGGGGAAAACTGCCTCCTCTGATGCAATGCTCTAAACACAAGTAGGCAAAGTAAACGTTGTCAAAGTGTATGCTTTGCTAATAGATAGGCCTTGCCTCAGTACACACTATGATAGTACTTGAGCCATTGTATATAGTACAATGGTATTTTGGACAGCACCATGGTGCTGATATAGTACGTGTACTTCACCATGTTACATGGTTCTACCATACATACTTTCGTATGCCACAAGGACTATATTATTGTCCATGGTTCTACCATGGTACAAGTACCAGGATCTTATCAAAGATATGTTATTCATGTTTACGTACAATAATGGTAATATTTACTGTACGTATATGGTATGGTACTATTGTATCATGTTTTTCGACTTCCCAAATCTTCCAGGTTCCACTGTAGTATCTTTCAAAGTGTTCTTCTATACAGTAGTAACATCTGCAGTGCCATGTTACCTGTTGTGGAAGGTTAAAATGCAATACTTTGATGAATACCATGGCACTTATTGGGTACCATTGGGTTTCTAATAAGATCAGGCTCAGTGTGTTAAGGCTCTGAGTTACGGATCGGAAGATCGGCGGTTCGAGCCCCAACTCCACCAGGTTGCCACTGTGGGGCCCTTGAGCAAGGCCCTTAACCCTGTCTGCTCCAGGGGCGCTGTAAAAATGGTTGACCCTGCACTCTGACCCCTGCCTACTAACAAGAAGCTGGGATATGCGAAGAATTAAGCATTTCACTGCATATCGTACTGTGTATGACTGTTGTATGTGACAAATAAAATTTGAATTTGAGATCATGCCTGTACTATACAATACCAGTAGTCTGTACTAACATATCTAATAATGTACAGTATGTACAAACATACTGTATCTGATGAGCCACTGTGGTACCCCAAAAGTGCCATATTTTTTTTTTAACCAAAATATTGTGGTACCACACCATAGTACTACCACATTATCCACTGCAATGCCATAATTTAACATCTTTAATGTCCTATGGTCTACCATATGGCCTACCATGCTAATGTTTGAATTTCCATGGTAATACTATAGTATATTATGTTTATATAGTTTATATTAATATAGTTTACATACTATATGCTTTAGTAAAAGTTCTTCTGGGTTACCAGGAATAGATATGACAGTGCCTTTAAATCAAATAGGTCAAAAAAGATACCAGTGACCTCCATTTAATGGTATTTGGAAATTCCTATAACAATTCCTATTATCAAGGAACTGTCGTAGCCAGACCGCCAAAGCATACAGATAAAGATACGGCTATACTGTAGGTAACGTCTTTACTTTCCACCCTTAGCGTAAATACATGCATGTGACCACATGTGTTTTGTATCATCAGGGGCATTTCCTTCACCTTGAAGACTCACTCTTCTCCTGCTTCCTGCTGTCATCCTCTTCAGCAAAGGGGAGCTGTGGGCTATTTTGGTCCATTGTGCTACTTGCTGGTTAAAACCTACTTGCAGATGTTGATGTGTTGGCCACACGCACATATATACATATATATACTTGCGTAGGCTGAACGTCAACGTTAAGCAGTGGTGTTTCCTTTTAGTCAGAGTTTGAAATTCATGGCCTGCTCCTCAGGAACCAGAGAGAAGCTTAACAAAGTCCCATAGTCCTCATCTCCTTCAGGATTAGCGCTCGGGGATGACCGGGATGCTCGTTTACATTGCTCCTGTTTGCATGAAGTGGAGGAGGGAGGTGTGTGTGTGTGTGTGTGTGTGTGTGTGTGCGTGGAAAGGTATTAGCCATTAGACTGTGAGCGTGTAGAATTACTTCGGCTCATTATCCAGGTGCTTCGAGCTCAGATATCTTCTTCAAACTCTAGCCGCACTTGGCAAAGCCATCGAGGTGATGCAGGACGAACCCAAGCCCTGCAGCTTCTTCCCAGCAAACCAGTGTTACACAGTAATCAGCCCGCCTCTGCTCAAACCTTTCAGAAAACAGGAATGCGGCAATTGTGTTGCTCCTTTAAATCGAACCTGTTGCATGCTCTACAGTCTGTGATTACAAAATACAATAGCCAAGAAGGAAAAGTAGATATAATTGTGGGCTGTTCACACCTGTCACCTGTCAGCTCAGCGTTCAGTGAGTCATGCAGGACATATCACTCGACTTATGGAAGTACGTCAACCTGAGACAATGCTACATAATGACTTAGCTGCTCTTTATTATTCATGGTGCACCCCAAGGCGAAGGCAATTGAATGAAAATGACAGCATTCATAGATGTTGCCTGTGGTGGCTAATTTTAACACACTTGAAAACCTGCTCTGTGCGACTAGGATAATCTGATTACTGTGACCTCCTTTGGAGTGATGTCACTAGGTCTTTTGTGATCTGATAGGCTGTACACACTGGTCAGTCCATGTCCCATCATGAGCTGGACTCGCTCCAGGCTTTAGCTACCTGCTTCCTAAAAAACAAAAGCGTCCACCTCGGTCAAGATATAAGGATCAATTTTGAGGGGTGACTCAGCGCAGGGTAACGCTACACTACCTGATCACGTTCCCTGATACACTCCTGAGGCAGACGGTTACCAGAATCCAGTAGGAGTGACAGCCAGTGGGCAGCTCACGTGACCTGTACTCTGCTATCAGACACATAAAAACCCTTATTTCATATTCAGATCATAGTTAAACATTTGAAACCATGTTGTACTGAAAAGTGGAACAATATCAAGACAGATTTGAGGGTTTACATTTACCTTACTATAGTCCAGATTCAGTATATAACAAGATCTAAATAAAGTGATTCTGTATTCATGGAAAAGTAATAACGGTTATCTTGTGATGAAGAACCTAAAAGTCACAAATCAATCAAATAGTTCCTAATGTAAATAAAACACTATGACATTTTAGAACGTCTGTCATAATTCATAGCTCAATCACATTAAGATGTCATGTTATTAGATTACCAGGATCAAAATGGTAAACTAACGGCAGAAAACAATGTGATCTTTTTGGTTTTATTCATCTTATTTAGACTCCGGTATCTCCAGGAAACCCATAAGGATTTGCTGCAAAAAAAAATCGGATTCCTGTTTTCTATTAATTATTTAATTAATATTTTATTTATCAATTGATTCAGATAATGGGTTTCTTAAGGGAAAAAGTCTAGCGTTGAAATTACTGCATAGTTTTGTTTTCTCTCATTTTGAAGAAGATCCATTTAAATCTTCAGTATCCAAATTAAATAAAGATGTTCCGAGCCTGATCAATGTAATTCTAAGATTATGTGATTTTAAAATAAATTAAAAACACCTATTGAGTGGCAGTTCTATGAGTAAAAAAAAAAGTCTTATTGATAAAAGAAGACAGAAACTCCGCAGGAAGGTTATAGTAATGCGAATAACCACTCTTCACGGCCGTGATGAACAGAATAGAATCTCAGAAAGCACAATCATGAGATAGCAGAACTGCACACTGAGCTCCTCGGTCCTGTAGAACAAGATCAGGAATCTGAACCAGATCAGCTGAAGTAGGGAAAATGACCAGGTGATGTTTTTTTTCTTTTTCTTATCTCATGCTGTACGGTTTCGGTAAGCGTGTACTTAGTGTAGCCTGAGCGTCCTGTTCTTGGTTGTCAGGAGCAGGAGGAGAACCTAATGTGGTCTTCTGTTGATGTAGCCCATCAGCCATCAGGTTGTGTGTTGTACATTCTGACATGCTTTTCTGCTTTGCACAGTTGAAAAGACAAATTGTTTGAGTTGTCAGTATTCTTCGTGTCAGGTCGAACCAGTCTGGGAATTCACCTCTGACCCCTAATCTGTCATGAACAGGGTGGTTCTGCCTGCAAAACTACTGCTAGCCTGACGTTTAAAGTAATGTTTTGATTTAGAATCTATATTCATTTGCATGTCAATAAGGAGTTTTAAAATCAACTAAATTAACCACCTCATTTTAACATTTCTAGGAAATCATCAGATTTCTAAGGAAAAATGTTACATTATACATTACCAGTCAAATATTTGGACATACGGAAGGTGGTGCACCTCCAGGGTTGAGGGTTCGAGTCGGCTATCGGGTCTGTGTGCATGGAGTTGAGAACATGCATGTTCTCTCCATGCTTAGTGGGTTTCCTCTGGGTTCTCCGGTTTCCTCTCACAGTAAAAAGACATGCAGATCAGCTTATTGTCGTTCCCAAATTGCCCATAGTGTGTGTATCCCGCAATAGATTGGCACCCTGTCCACAATGTATCCCCCTCATACCCAGAGTCCCCTGGGATGGGCTCTAGGCCCCCTTCAACTTTGTACAGGATAAGCGGTATGGAAGATGAATGAAAGATGACTTTCTAATTCAATTTCTTGAATTCTCTGCTGCAGACAAGAAGTTAATTTAGAGTTAACAGCCTCAGAAATCCCAAATTAACAACACGTGAGATTAGAGCCATTATGAAGTGTTTACAGTGCAGAGACATTTCAATATCAACTGTTCGAAGGAGATTATTGCATATTATAAATACTGTCGAAAGATATAAAAATCAGGAAAGACTATGGAATTAGAAGGTATATGTCCAAACTACCTATGTTCTGCACAAGTCACTGAATACTACAGGCTTATACGGTACAATGAAGGTGTGTTCCAGCATTGGCAACACTCAGGTGGTAGGATTCCAGTTTAAAATGCTTTGGTCTCATTTAACCATAAGCACGCATGCCACAGGTACAGGTTTAGTAGGTCCAGAGCAATAAGAGAGCGACACAGCTGACAGGATAGAGGGAGAGAAAGTGAGTGAAGTACACATCCTGAGGCTGGCAACAGCAGCATAGCAACAACAATTCCTTTATTGCACTTGTATAACAGAATTGGGTTTATAATGACACCAGTCACTCAGCCAGCTGGGGGGAAGGGACGAGAAATTGAACAACGGATGGAGAGAACATGAGTTACATGGAGTGGACCTTGTACCAATAAGAGACTAAATAGAACAAGGGATGTGTGTAAACCATGTGTGTGGGTGTGAGAGAGAGAGAGTGTGTGTGTGTAAGTGAAAAAGCTTCAGGGTCAGTGATTTTCAAAGGCACTGAGGTTACCAGGTCAAAGGGTAACCAGTTAAGCATTAAAACCAGGGGTGTGTCCATACACAATATGACAGAATGGATTAATGTTATGATGTTCAGGATGGAAAAATGGCATGTCCCTTGCAAAATGGTGTACATGTTGCCAGTGATATTTTAAATGTACGTGTTAAATAAAAAATATAATTTTATTTATAATCCTTGTTTCAACAGGTTCGTTTAAAAGTACTGCATTGAGTGTTGTAGGAGCACATTTATGTACTTAAGTGTTATACAGGTGATGATGCTCTTACATACAGTACAGACATTTGTTCTCTATACTGGGCTGTCCTCTGTAAAATGACTAAAGTAAAATGTGCTTCAATTTTCTTTAATGAAATATTGTTTACGTCCTGTTTTAAGACCTTAATTTTTCCTTTACATGTTTAATATACAGTAGCATGACTCAAATGACTGTTATATACAGTATCTACTAACTACTGTAATTTATGAAAATTGGATCAATACATAAGACGATGCTGTTATATTAGAAATGTATTCAATTTATTTATTATAATTTAAAAATATTAGAATTTTTATTGAAATACTCTAAACAAAAACTGATATGCCACCATTTCAGTGTTCATGTAAACGAGGTACTGTAGGGCAACGCCTTGGCCAGTGATCACTAGAGCTAAGCACAGCTGGGTGGAGCTGAGCAACAAGCCAAGGGAGGGTAACATCTTATATGAGTTCATATAAGGGGCTAAATCTAATTGACTTGTCCAAGCCCTGGCCAAAAAACAATTGTAAAAGGACAAAAAAAAAACCAGGGTCAGGCAATGTTCATACAGTGATCTCACACACACACACACACACTGGAGATTTACCTGAATGTCAACAAATGTTTAAAACTTTGCCATAATAGGTCAGTCACCTTTAAAGAAAATTATTAAAGGAAAAAGTTTATAAAGGGTAATAATTTACAATAGTAGGTGCTTTCTGAGCTGTGTTTTCACCTGTACACATTACTAGGGTGCTAATATATATCTGTGTATGTGTGGATTTTATCATCATCCCATTGTAAAAAAATGTGATGGTAAATAAATGTGATGATTCAGATTATATAAGTGGAGCGATAATAGCTATCTTTTAGCATAAGCAGAGTCCTTTTGATAAAGTCTGTTGATTTGGCAGGTATTTTGGCAATGATCCTTCATTTTCAGACATACAAGAGACCCTACTGTATATACAAGAAGCCTACAAGATCCCGTGCAATTAAGAAGAGAGATCCGATATAATCAGAAAGATATATCAGAAAAATAATACCTCTTCAAATTCAGATTTGAAATTGCTGTTATAAAAATGGTATCAACTACTACTGTTGTTCCTTAAGATTTTCCCTCCTGTCATTTCAGAGACTATGTAAATGAGCTACCACTGAGTTACGCCACAAAGAGACCAGCAGATCTGAGCCAAGAGTGTATTTTCTTATATGAGGTCACAATAGGGGAAAAAAATCCAATTGGATTTTTAAGACCTGGACAATACAAAAATGGACAAAGGACAAAAGAAACAGGGATTGTTTTTTTCCAACCGAAACCCATCTGAATGACTGAAAAGCAAATTTTGCATAATAGGTCTCCTTTACATTTGTGCACAGTCCAGCGCTTGTTTTCTTTATGACCAGGAATAGAAGTAGCCTAAATGAAAGGGTACCAAAGTTTGTTACCAAAGTTTAGCATTTGTTAGCAAAAAACAACTGCTACATTTGTACAGTACATAGCAAAGGAATGGATGCTAGTGTGGGTTACGTGATGCTGAATTTGTATTTTCAGTAGGCGACTGTCTTTACTCTCGAGGTGTAACTCAATGCATATATACATATCAATATTTGCAATATACAGATACAAACCAAAAGTTTCTCAATAGGTTTGTTTTTCCTTTTTTTTTTTTTTTTGCAATGAGCATGTTCTTTGTTCTCTTTTGTGCTCACATCACTATAAAAACCTCCCACGTACTTTTTGTTCTATTCCATGTGATCCTTCCCTCATGCACACCTCTACTCTAGGAACCTTTTCCTAAAAAACCCGAATAGTGTTCTTCCTTCTCCTTATCTGTATTTGTATCCATTTATAAGGCATTGTCTGTGCATTCCGAGTAATACACTTATATCCGGTTACCTTCTTTAATATGATTGAGTCTAATGTTATAATGAGATCAAATAGTAGGATGACCTATTGCACACTTAGAACCATTATAACGCCAATCATGCTGGGAAGAGTTTGTCCTTGACATGGACAGCCTCACTGTAAACGCTTACAACACTACTTTATTGCTCACACATCGCTTAGAAGTCAACCCAATTGCTTTGTGGTGCACTATTAATAAGTAATCGAGTGCATTCCTTTCTCATTACTCAAATCCACTGATGAGGTTTCTCAGATAGAGCTGATTGTAAAAGCGCCACGGATGATTGTTTGCACTGTGTCTAGAATCAGTGACTCACTGCCGGCTCTTGCTGACGACAGCTCTGCCGCTCCGTTTCGTTTCAAGCTTCGTGGCTTCGCCGACCCTGTGGGAACAAGGACATGTGGGTCACCAGGTGCTACTGTGGCTGCTTCCCCAGTAACACAGCACACTAGATCTCCTTGCTCATTAGTATTCGTGTACAAATATAAATTTAGTACTTGTGGAAAACAAGGAGGAGAATGACAGCGCCTTGTTCATCTTAAACAGACATGGATCAATGATTAGCCAGACTGAAATACTCCCACACACATATGCGTGAGATTGTGCATGCACATGACAACATCTTAATGATCCAAATGATCAGATAATCAGTGCAGAAAGGCGCCCTGTCCAAATAGTGCTCCAGAGACGGGAGGCACTGGTTCTTTCACTAGATATATCCAATTTGAAGACAGTGTTTGATAAGTGCTTGTTGTAGGTCGTTTGGTTGTGCCTGATCAACATTAGATAGTAGTGATGGCTATAATGTTTATATAGACTTTATGTGTACTAGCTACACTACAACTTACTATAACCACAAGACTCATGCCCTCACAGGTCAAGAGCTTCCCTTAACGTTCACATGACAAAATAACAGAATGGGGAGAATCGTGATCTCTGTGATTTTAACCGTGTCATGGATGTTAGTACAAGAAACTGCTGACCTTATGGGATTTGTACACTCAACAGTCTCTGAAGGATGGTATGGAAAAACATTGCGTGTATGACAGTTCTGTGGGTGGAAACACTTTATTGATAAGGGATTTGGCCAGAAGAAAATGGTAGATTGTTTTGAACTATTAGGAAGGATATAGTAATTTATATAAGCACTCTTCACAACTGTATTGAACAGAAAAGCATCCCAGCATGCACAACCTTATGATGTATATTATATCCATTCATCAGCCTTAACATTAAAAACACTGGGATACATTAGGCAGCAAATGTCAAGTCAGTCTCTGAAAGAGCCTATAGGAAGTATGTGCGCATCCTAACTGGACCATAATGCGATGGAAGAAGGTGGATCATGCTGTACTTTACAGCATATGAATAGCCGGATATGTGTGTGTGTCACTTTAATGGAAAAGGCATCAGGGTGCACTGTGGCAAGCTGGATTTTTGTTGTCCGTTTTTTTTTCTTCTTTACATTTTTCAGCAAACTGAAATTGTCACAAAGCGGATTGATATCAGGAAATTGATTTAGATTCCTAAAATGAAAGACAGAGGTTATAGCAAGAGAATTCAAACATCTGATGCTGTAATCATGAAGCGCATCCTGTGCTCATTATACGAACCAGACGCCCATATGAGCACATATGAGCTATAGAACGTATTTCCATACAAGGAATCAGGAAGCACCATGAGGGTTTCGCTTTATGGACATAAGGGATAAAGGCATGGAAAATCCACGCAGTATCAGAAACCCTTACTGGTATCTAAAATTGGCCTGTTTATGTGGTTTTTACATTGTCACAAACTTCAAGCAATAAAAAGGACATTCAAAGAAAGTTTAATGATGGAGTTATGCTTGATGATAATGTAATTCATATGTTTATGTTTTAATTCCTTGTATATTCTTCAGTTTTTTTTTGTATAAATGGTATTACTAAGTGATGTAAGATTTTAGTTTTTCTAACTTCTTATCTATGTACATTAACCTCATAGCTCCAGTGCAGAAATATCGAAGCAAGCTTCAGGCTCCAGAAATGGCAAATGGTCATGGATAATTGAAAACGTGTGGAGAATGGAAATGCTATGTAAATTTTACTTTGGGCTAATTTTGTTCTTTAAACATCACATCTATATTTGTCATGTAGCATGTACAAATCTAACAAGCAGCACGTCATGCACACGCACAATATCTACCACTTTATGTCTACCGATTGTCACACTGGCCACCACACAGATCAATAAAGAGATAACTCATGTAGCCAGAGGCAGCAGCTAGTGTAATAGTATTTGACACCATGAAAAGAAGATAAATAGAAACACCATCACTTGCTTCAGATTTTAAACGAACTACCAACTAGTATCGGTCTACAGCGTAACACATGGAATTTCTCTTCAACCGTGTCATAAAGTCTGTGTCCCACCGAGTTATTAAAGAGTAACTGAAGCAGGCTTTCTAGAGTCCAAGGTTTGATCTCGAGCTCACATGACCGAGAGAGAAACATCAGTAACACAGTGTAAACAGAGACCTTTATCCACACCTGCACAGCACACACACACACACACACACACACACACACACACACACACACACACACACACACACACACACACACACACACACACTGCCCTTAACCTACTTCATGTCACCAAACACTCATACATCGTCTTTCATATACGCATACACATTCAGTGGCGCTCATATAATTACAGCGATAATCACAGAACAAACAAAAAAGAATATTTATTAACTTCATAACAGACAAATGCATGACTACACATACAAAACACACACATGCACGGACAAAGAAACTGATGCAAATGCAAAGAGTTGCCACAGCTTTGCACACACAGTGAGCTAGCATGGCACAGCACTGACGATCTCGGCTGAGTGATCCAGGGAAGAATGGCACGCGGGCAGTGAGAGGCGTATTGTTCCTGGGCAGCTGGAATCAGGACGCTGCTACACCGTGTGCCCTGGCACTACATTCTCCTGTAAAAGTCCTACCACTGCCACCACGCTCGGGCATGCTTACACTCAGCCATGCTAACACTAGTTCAGTGACAAGAAGACCCTCGTCTATATGAAGCCTTCATTGTGCTTCAACAAACAATCTCAACCCTTAAACATATACTGTAAGGCTGTGTGTGTGTGTGTGAGAGAGAGAGAGAGAGAGAGAGAGTGTGTGTAAAACTGTGTGGAACTATCTTCTCACAACTAACAATAACTTTGTACACTACTTCATACACTACTACTACTTTGTCTTTTTTATTTTAACACTAGTGCGTGCTATCCTACATTTAAATGGTGTCATAGCTACTGTGCTAACTTTTGCCTGGCTAATATTCGACAAGCTGTGGTGCAATGCTAGCATTTCTTAATATGGATGTTTGGTTAGCAATTAATGCTAAGTGTAATTACAGTCCAAGGAAACTTATTTAGAGTAGATTCCTAACATAACTGAGAGAAATATGAATATTTTAGACAGTTTTCAGTGTTTTATTCTCTACTCTACATGACTTAGCAGTTACATTAGCTCTAGCTTTTAGCTTGCTTATTTACAGACTCACAAGCCTGTTGTATGTATTTTTACCATTTTAAAAGTGTAAACTGTACTAAGTAAGAATGGAAATCACTAGTCACCTCCTGATACGATATTATCACCATACCTTGGTGCTGATTTGATTAAAATTGCAATTTTTATCAATATAGCGATATTACATTTCCCCCTGAGTTTGTTACAATTTTACATTTTTAAAAAAGTTTAATGATTAATTAAATGTAGCTTTTTATAACATAAATTTTCTCACTTGAAGACCAAATGCTGCATTTGAACAATAAAAAAATCTTCAAATCAAAGCGTTTAACGTTTAACTTAAAATTAAATTAACTGGAAAAAAAAAGCTATTTTTTCACTGGGCAGCATGTATCTCTGTTACTGTATGTCATCTGCCATAATTATTATTTCTAAACAAACTTAGCAAATAATTCACTCATACGACACAGGATGAAAAGGTGTAAATAGTACAGAGTGCACCAGTTGTAGGATTATAAAGAAATGGTGATGTTTTATCTCAAATGCCTCCAAAGTCTAAAAACTCAACCTGAGAGTAACCATGTGGGACAAGTGGGTGTCAGCGCGTGGGCATGTGCGGCTTCTAACGCGGTCACTCTGGGCTTTAAATGCACACGATTTTTGCCTAATTAGCGCTCGTGGTGTTTTAAGACTGGTGGGTTTGAGACTAATTCGCTCACAGATTTTGGAGAAGAAGATAGATTGGAGGCTTTTAACACGCACAACTTTTGACAATGTAACGTCATAAACATGCGTTTCTCTTGCGTCACTCGGAAGCTTCTGCCCTGGGCAGATCACCAGATACAGATATGGTACATTTGTCTATGTGTGATCTGTAAAGATTTCACCATGAAAACGAACACACGTTATTGAAACACCCATTTTGAATCTGGTGGACCCAGAGTGTACGTTAGGAGCATTGGGAACACTGGATGTTTGAACAGGACAAATAGATATCTTGGTTGATAGTTACATGTTTTGTGGTTTCTTATTTTTATCAATTATTCTATGAAGGTTTAAGATTAAACTGCAGTACATTGGAAAGTTGTAAGTTTGAATTAGACGTGTAAACTTTAAAAGTGCCTTTACCTCAGAGGCCCCAGTATTCTCACTGTTTAATGTACTTAACATTGTGGAAAATATTTTGCTAGGCAATAGGGAAATATGGACATGAAGCATAAGCTAGACTATAATTTCGATATCTTTTTGTCAAGATAGCTTCTTTAATACTGCATTACCCATTATCTTGTCATATGGCCATAATCATGCATACTTGTTTTATGTTTGTCAATTAAATATTTAGTGTTTTTAAGCCTTTGTTTTATAGTCTTTGTACTTGGTCTTGCTTTCGCATGCTATGCTCATGTCCAGAGTTCATGCTCCAGTTCCACGTCCTGACTTTGTTTTGATTAATTTTATTACATTTTTTCCAATCTATTACATATAAATCTGCACCTTTACCTTCTATGCAAAAGGGGGTCCAACACAGTACAGTAATGAAGGAGGCTTTGGATGTTTCTGTAAAGGACCCTTATATGCATATATGAGTCCAAATCAAACCAGGACTAAATGCTTCCTTAAGTTTTTTGAGCAGTATTATGTGCGGTAAATACTCAATAGCCACTTCATTGGGTATACAATACTAGCTCTGGGTTGGGCCTCTTTTGCCTTCAGAACTACCATAATACTTTGTGGCCTAGATTATAGATTCAACAAAATCCATATTGGCAAGATAGCATCACACAGTTGCTACTGATTTGTTAGTTGCACATCCATGATGCGAAGCTCCCATTCCACCACATCCTAAAGGTGCTCTACTGGATTGAAATCTGGTGACTGTGGAGGCCGTTTGAGTACAGTGAACTCATTGTCATGTTCAAGAACCCAGAACGAGATGATTTTAGCTTGTGACATGGCACTTATCTTGCTGGAAGTAGCTATCAAAAGATGGGCATACTGTGGTCATATGGACCACAAGGGATGGAAATGGTCAGCAACAATACTCAAGTACTAAGTAGCATAAAGTGTGGCAAGAAAATATTCCTTACATCATTACATCACCAGCAGTCTGAACTCTTAATACAAAGTAGGATGGATCCATGTTTGCAAGTTGTTTGTGTCAAATGCTGCCCCTGCCACCTGAAAGTTGATAATGTTTTCCAATCTTCTATTGTCCAATTTTGGTAAGCCCATGCAAATTTTAGCCTCTGTTTCCTGTTCTTAGCTGACAGGAGTGGCAATCTGTTTGGTTTTCTGCTGCTGTAGCCCATCTGCTGTAGGGTTTGACGTGCTGTGCAGACAGAGATGCTCTTTGGCATACCTCGGCTGTAACGAGATATTATTTGAGTTCCTGTTGCCTTTGCATGATCTCAAAGCAGTCTTTGCATTCTCCTCTGACCACCGGCCACAACAAGGCAATTTCATCCGGAGAACTGCCTCTCACTGCATATTTTCTCTTTTTCAGACTATTCTCTGTAAACTCTAGAGATGGTTGTACATGAAAATTTCAGTAGCTCAGCAGTTTTGGAAAAGACCAGCCCACCTGGTACCAATAAACATGCCACTTTTTATGGACACAGGCACTGGAAACTAGTCAAATTAGCAATGTCAACATTTATATATATATATATATATATATATATATATATATGTATGTAAATTTAGTTATGGAATAACTATACGAGTATACAAGACGCACTGTACATTAAAGATGAAAAAAAATTGATTAATATATATATTTTTTACTCCATTTGTGTTTTTGATTCCAAAATGTATTTTTTTTTTTAAATAATTTTTACATTGATAATAGAGACGCATCGGTCAATTGGTTGGTTTTCGGTTTGAACAGCCATGACAGCCATGACTAGTTTTTAAGGCAGATTTACTTCAGATATAAGCGATTCTGTACAGAGCGCACAATCTTTTGAGTGGCGCAACAGAAATATATTTTTATGCCATTACATCATCAAAACCCGCACACGCTCATTGTTAAGTTGAGTCTGGAGACTGTGGAGACATTTGATGCAGTATAATGCAGTAAAATGCAGTTGAACAAAGGTATACACAGGAACTAAGGTATAAAACTTTTGAGTCGTGACAACTTTTTTTTGAAGGTTCAAGATTTAAAAATTTTAACAAAAATTGTCATATTGAATCCGAATATTTATTTATCATGATAATATAGATACCTAGGTATCCTGATAATATTGTATCAGATGGCCACTGGTGATTCCCATCCCTAGTGGTATAAATTCTTTACACACCAGATAATAAAATCCATTTTCCCAGTTTCAGTAGTTTCAGCAGAGTTACTGTGGTGTGCGCTTTTATTACGACAATTATCATTAAAAAGCTTTCTTTTTAAAAAATTTTTTTTTATAAATTTAGTCTGTCCAATTCTTTTTACCCCGATTTTCTCCCCAATCTAATCGTGTCCAATTCCTC
>JAQQZS010000037.1:24345822-24357276 GCA_030068045.1 Platyallabes tihoni
AGCACTAATACCTCTCATCCCTCCCCCCTGAGAGAGCTCGGCCAATTTAGCTCTCTCTGTGCCTCCGGCTGTGAGAGCATCACCGGGATTCGAACCTGCGATCCCAGATGATAGGGCGAGTGCTTTAACCCACTGCGCCACTCGGAAAAAAAAAAAGCTTTCTATCCCATTAAAAAGCTTTCTATCCCAAAAAGTTGAATTATAAACTCCAAAATATAAAAACTAATATATATATATATATATATATATAAAATTTAAATTATTTAGCTGACTGTGTTTGGGAAAGGATGTATAAAAATTGCCGCAACACTCCTTTATAGTTTTACAGTCCATGTTCAGTGTGTTTATTGTTCTGCACATATTGTTCTGTGTTCTTATTGACTATCACTCATTGCACAGTGCTGTATATTTTCACTTTATGTGGACAAGATATAGGACAAGACTGTGTTTTAAAATACAACCTGAATTCTGGGAAAGTTGGGATGTTTTTTTTTAATTTTTTATAATTTTATAAAATTTAAACTAAAAGTCTTTCAGATCACATGAAACAATATTTTATTCACAATAGAACATAGAGCACATGCCAAATGTTTAAATGAAGAAATTTTACGCTTTTATCCACTAAATGAGCTCATTTCAAATTTGATGCCTGCTATAGAAGTGTTGGGACGGGGGCAACGAAGGGCTGAAAAAAGCAAGATATTTTGAAAAGATTCAGCAGGAAGAACATCCAGAATCAGGTTTGTAACATGATTAGCGATAAAAGGGATGTCTTAAAGAGGCAGAGTCTCTCAGAAGAAAAGATGAGCAGAGCCTCTCCAATCTGTGAAAGAGTGCGTAAAAAGATTGTGGAATACTTTAAAAACAACATTCCTCAACGTCACATTGCAAATTGTAAAATTTCTCACTTTAAACATGTGTTATGTTTTCTATGTTCTATTATGAATAAATTATTGGCTCATGTGATTTGATGTGTCTTTTAGTTTCTATTTTGGTCAAATAAAAAAAAAAACGTACCAACTTTGCTGGAATTCGGAGCGCCATACAATCCGCATACAACATGGAGCAGGTTTTATACCGGATCCCCTTTCTGACACAACCCTACCATTCTGTCTTGGCTTGTGCACGGCACTAAAGATGCCCTGCATCCAGTGGCTGGGCTTGGGAATTGACTGGGAATTGAATTCAGGCCTTCTACTGAGCCACCAACGCCCATCTAAGCCCATCTAAGCAATATAACCACAGTAACAACAATCAAAACCCACTTGATTTGACTCTGTGTCCTAGCAGATAACGAATGCTTTTCTCAAGCTGTATTGTTCAAGCTTTATTAGGTCAATGCCCTGATTAGTTGGGGCCAGTGCGATTGCTACAATATATGCTTACTGTACCTGGTCCCTGAGGACAGGCACAGGAAATGCAAATTGGCCTAAAATGAATTTCTCACAATCTCCTACTTACCTTAAAATAAGGTGATCATCTATTGTATAAATAAGCAATATTTTAAACTGAAATGTACTGTAATGCCATACTGAATCTATGTAATGTGGTATAAATTCTATAATCTTCAGATCACCTTGTGTACAGACATAATGTGCGTTGTATTGTTGCAGAACTTATATCGCAAAAGCAAACAGCTCTAAGAAAGGCAAGCTTGGAGCAAGGATCAGTGGCACAGAGCATGTACTCGTTGCCGTCCTCTGTCCAGGCAAATTTCCTTCCAGTTCCTGCTTGGTGGTTTGCATTCCAAATAGCTTTAACAATGTGTGTTCAGAACATGCTAACATAAGCAGTGTGTGCATTCGATATACTGTATGTACTACTTAAGGCTAACGTTTGAACATGTGATTATAAATGTTGTTTAGGGTTTAAGCAGGATCTTACAAGAGTGGTCAGATTTCACAGGCGTACAATTTGGCATGATGGAGCAGATAAAAGCTTAAGCACTTAGAGGTCTAGAGCTCTAAGGTGCTGTTTCAGTAACTCTAAGGCTGCTAATACAGGGAAAAGTAACACATACAGTTCAGCGTTGAGTGACACTGAGTGACATTAAAGTTTTCAAGGAAAAATATTAAAGGTCCACGTAATATCTTATTATTAATTATAGCTAACAGTAAGACACTGCAAAGTAACAGGAACATGCAGTGTCAGCTATTAAAAATTAATAAATAAATAAATGAATAAATCTTGATGCAGTTTAGTTTTCTAAGTATGGCCCAGCCTGGCTTCTATAGCAAATCCTCTGTTTCAGTTTATACAGTCACTTACATATATGTAAATTATTAAGCTGAAGGCAGTTCATCAGACCACAGAGAGCTAGAGAGATCACAAAGCAAGGTTTGTGCAAAAACCACAATGTTTAAAGACAAACGGACTAAGACATGCTGTCTATAGTATGTTCATTCAAGTTCAATTGACATTTTTTTATTTTAATATTGAGTTAATATTGGAATACAGTATATATGTTGCTGGCATGTCCCTCAGTTTACATGGACGCTAATTAGATAAGGTGTCCAGGCATTTGTTCAGTTCTCTCCACGTGTTTAATCTGACAGAGATATGAGAAGAATTTCTGTAAGGTTGGGGTAGGCTTCCCTCCCTCTGCACTATGATTTGTCACAGGAATTCAGACTCATCTATAATTGGTTAGATGCTATCCTACATGTGGAATGTTAGCCAATTGGTGCTCCTTCCTCACACAAAGACCCAGTGGATGAAAGTTTGATGAAAATACCCCGGAATATACTTAATCGGGGCAAAATCACTTTGTTGTAAACTTGTCATGTCACATAATGTTTCCCCACATGGGGCAAGCATGCACAGAAAGACTATATTCTTTTCAACAAGACACAAACGATCAGATGAGATTTTTTATGTATTATTAATTTATGTATTGGACCGATTATCAAAGGCTTACACCATCTCTCTTATTCCTATCAGGTCGGATTGGGTCAGACTGTTCAGACTGAGCTGTTTACGTACATTACGCCTTTTATTCCATTTGAGCTATTATTCCCATAATTAGTGGAATATTAGGGTCCATGTAAATGCACCTAGTGACATATTTACTTTTTTATACATTATAAATGTATTCCTTTATTCATTTTCAGCAACTTCTTAATCACATGGTTACAGTGGAATAAATTAATTTTGTTTATATTTTGGGACAAATAGCTAATATATATTACAATTTCAAATTGTGACAGTTATATCCATGATTATCCAACAATTAGTTCTAATTAGATTAGACTAATGAAGTCCAAGAGTTAACATCGCCTCTGGAAAGCGACGCTGTGACATATACATATGAATGAAGTCTATCATCCTTTTTTTTTTGGTGAAATATTGCTGTCATGTGTATGAGGTGGATGTCTTCAATGACAACTACTGTACAGTATTTCAGAATTTGTTCCACCACGCAGTTTATTAAAAGAAACAAAAAATTCCCGGAGCAGAACATAATAACATGGATTTTCAAAAATCACCCCTCAAAGTCTGTGCCTCATGTTGTAAAATAGGCAAACGTCTGGTTAATTATCCAGCAGTGACCACAGAGCTGTCAGAGTGATAATAGGCAGTTAATTGCAAGGGCAGTAAAGCTTATTAAGGCATGTTTTAAGGCACAACTGCGCCGCCTCTGCACTGTTACAGTGCAGCTTACGATACTGTCCTAAAATAACGAGCAGTAATTTAAAACATCTGGATGCTGTTGAAACAGAACAGTAGCATTTAAGTGGTAGTGTCAATCACTCAGTAATTGGGCAGTCCAGATACACATTCTGATCTGGATTGACTTTTTTTAGCAAAATTCGCGACTTTAACGTATTTTGGTAAATTATTATTCTCTGACACACAAGGCTGTCTATGATCAGGTTTAGCTTGAAAACCACTATATAACCTTAAGCTTTACGTTTCCACATTTTAACCAAAGCACGAGACGAACCCCACAAAATTTAGTGATTGTGATGAGTCAATAGCAGCGCTTCTTTCTGTCACATGATCAGTGAAGCAAAGATATTTCCTGCACAAGACAGCAGCTGGTGTGAATAGTTTAAAGGTGTTCAGTGGTTTTTGGAGAATGTTGGAGCCAAGAAAAAGGATGTTTACACTGCTTTAATGCCAGCAGTAATGCTACTACTACTACTACTACTACTACTATTAATAATAATAATAATAATAATAATAAATGACAGGTATGTGTCACTTAACATCTGTGACACGTTCTGTGAACTATGACATTATGCGATTTAGAAGTTGTGCAAACACCCTGGCATATACTTAAATTGGCATATAATGGTAAATTGTAGTCACAGCACTGTGGTGATGCAGAAAAATAACATAACAAAACAAAACATCATATGCACAAGCAATTTGTGTACAAGAGACGCATAAGGAGATGCACTGTGTGTGAGGAAAGCTGCGATTACTGTGACACCATTTACTGAAGCGACACCG
Source organism: Platyallabes tihoni (assembly GCA_030068045.1). Taxonomy (NCBI): domain Eukaryota; kingdom Metazoa; phylum Chordata; class Actinopteri; order Siluriformes; family Clariidae; genus Platyallabes; species Platyallabes tihoni. The sequence continues at coordinate 24,350,278 of JAQQZS010000037.1, forward strand.
AAACTGGTGAACGAGGAGGCTAATGATGCTGTAAACTGTGGTTTTTGTATTGTTTATTATTGTATTGTCTTTATATTTAAAAAATGTTGTGTGCCACAGCACTTTTTTCCCCAACAAAATTATATCAATATATAATCATAATATTTGTATATATACTGTATATATATTTTACAGTATATATATAATTTTTTTGTGTGTATGTTAAAAAAATAAGCAAAATAAATCAGCTTTTATTCATAAAAACATGCATTGCTTAATTAATTTTTCTGTTAGTGAAAATAACTTATGAATGCATTTTTAATTGTCACAATTGGCAACTAAAAATTATGACAAAATTATGACAACTAAAAATTATGACAACTGCATTATTATGACCTTGTTATATATTTATACTGATTAACTCATTCACAAGTTTCTAATTTGTACACAATTTATTGGATTAATTTGTTTAGGAGTGTCTAGGAATTCTTAAGTAATCAGCCATGAGGTCTTGTTTCACCAGGGTATAAGTATGAGATGCCACGGACACTAAAAGCTCTTAGCCATTAATTACAGAAAGGTACACATGAATAAAATAGGACGAATGTGTACTGACATTCATACATTATGCAGTGGTTATAAAAATACACTATATAGCCAAAGGTTATGACCATCATAGACATACAGTACATATGTGCTTGTTGAACATTATACACCAAATTTCGTCTTCACTTTAGTGCTTTAATAGCCATTGTTTATCTGGGAAGGTTTTCCTCAGGATTTTGGAGTGTGGATGTTGGGATTTGAGGCCATTAGGTCATGCACTAATGTTGGTTGAGGAGGCCTGGGGTTAAATCAGTGTTCCAGTTCATCCCCAGTGTGGTCAGTGGGGTTTCACTCCAACCTTGGCAAGCAGTATCTTCACAGACTTTGCTTTGTATGCATGCTGGAACAAGTTTGGGTCTCGTAGATCCACCGGAGGTAAATTGGATAATATTACTAGGGCATACCCGGACATTCTAAATCATTGTATGTTTCCAAAAGCCATCCTCCTCAAACAATTTCTCCAGATCTACCAGGATCCTAGGTGAAGTCTTCTCTTTAGCTCACCTGACCAAAATGACAACAGAATCAGGTTTTTCACTGTTGTCTTGGTATCCTAAGATTAGAACATTCCTCATTCTTATTTCTCTAATAATGGAGAAGACTCAGTGCTGTTATGTAAAAATGCATTAAGTAATAAAAGCAGCACAAGTAATACAGGTGAATAATTGTTAAATTATTAATAATATTAATACTGATATAAAATAATAAGTGTAAATTAAAGGTTTAATTATTTTAAACCCATCTTTACCAAGGACACCGAGATTTTCATTTTATCTCTGATTGATATTTAAGGTTGAGATGGTGGAAACAAAGAGCAAAGTGACCTGAATGTAGATAAACAAGGTCAAAGGAGAAAACTGAGACATCAGCAAGATGCATGCACTGTTCACCTCCTTCACTTTCTTTATGCCTTTCTATAAGATGAATGCAAATACAGTATACTGTACGCAGATGCAAAATCCGATGCATGGATGTACAATACACACATTCTCATGCATGCACGCAAGTTCGTCACAAATATACGCCCTAATTCCTCCTTTTCTTTGCCTCTCCTTCTCTATCTCTCTCTCTCTCTCTCTCTCTCTCTGGCTTGCGCTCATTTTTTGGTGCAGTATGAGAGGATTCCTCAGCAGACAAGGGAATGAGGGAGGGCGAGTGAGATGGAGAGAACATGAGGAGGGGAGGGGTGTGCGAGGGATTGTCTGCAGGGCATGGCGATGAAGGAGAGGTATAGTCTCCCAGAGACTGCTGAGGACAGGGAGGAGAACACACGCAGCCATTGGACTAAAAAGAAGTCCCACCCCTGTTTGCTGTGTCAGGCTTATTGGTTCGGTGCCATGCTTGTCATCTGTTCTTTTGTCACACAGGCATGTGTATCAAGTGATGTATTGAACCAACAACAACAAAAAAAACACAATTTCTTGAAAGAAAAAAAAAACTAAAAAAAAAAAAACCATATGTATATATAGGAAGACAGGAATAGAGAACAGAACTCTGCATGTCTTCTTTGTGATTAAAAGCCCTAGATGCACCCACTCAGCAGTCTAAGGGTAGTGTGCATTAGTAGGAATTGTATACAGTAATGCAGGAAACAGGAACCTGATTCAACTGCAACATCAGCTCTCCTTGTGTCCTGGAGCATTTAAAACAACAGTACAATTTGCTTATGGTTATAAATAGTTATGGTTACTTACTGTATTTACCATGATTTAGGTACAGTATATAGGTAGTCTGATGGTATCGGTACACGGTATATAGTACCGTGGTATTTTTGACAGTGCAATAGATGTATGGTGCATGGTTCCACCATGTACTGTAGTATGGTACTATGGAACACGTACGTCAAAATATGTCACTGTCATCTCATGGTATGTCCCGCTCAATCCTGTACTCAGGGTTGCGGGGAGCCTGGAGCCTATTCAGCAGGGTTCAACATAGACAGGGTGTCAAACCATCGCAGGGCACACGCATACACTCACTCGTATACATTTAGCCATTTGGCAGACGTCCTGATCCAGAGCGACTTACATTTTTATTTCATTATACATCTGAGCAGTTGAGGGTTAAGTGCCTTACACATTCATTCACATGCTACAAGCTATCTCTCTGCATGTCTTTGGACTGTGGGAGGAAACTGGAGTACTCAGAGAAAACCCACCAAGCACAGGGAGAACATGCAAACTCCATGCACACAGAGTCAGGAATGGAACCTGCCCGGGAATCAAACCCGAACCCCAGTGGTGCGAGGCGACAAAACTAACCACTAAGTCACTGTGCCACTGTCAAAATATGTAAAACATGTTTATCTACCATAATAGTAATATTTATTTAATATGGTACCATTATACCATGTTTTTTATTTCGCAATATCTTTCTAAGTGCCGCAGTATTGTCCTTGCTGTAGTAGCCCCTGCAGTGCCATTTTCCCACTTATGGTAAGGTCAATACATAATACATTGGGGAATACTATGGTATCACAATGGCTACCAAGGTTCAGCAGGTAGTTGCTTGTAATATGCAATACCAGTAGCATGTACTAACACATCTGTGTTAGAATGTGGTACAGTATGTAAAAACATATTAAAACCATATTAGGTTCTTGTTGAACTGTAAGCCACTCTGATATCCAATAAATAAGATGATATTCACCGAAGTATTGTGGTACACACCATGGTACTAACATGGTACCCACTGAAGCACCATGGTACCTACCACTGTACTCTATAAAGTCCTATGGTGGACTACCATGGTAATGTCCGAAGTACTGTACCATGGTAATACTATGGTATATTATAGTATGTGCTATAGTTTACCATATTACACTATAGTATAGTACAGTACCATGGTAATATTATGGTATATTATAGTATGTGCTATAGTTTACCATATTACACTATAGTATAGTACATACCACAGTAAAATCCCTTATGTGGTGGGATACATTTATTAACTAACAGTGATAAATTTTTAATTATGTAACATCTGGGAGTTGACTTATTTCAACCGGACTTCTTTCTTCTTAGGTAGGATAGTTTCACTATTTATCCAAGTAGCTTCTTTAATCCGAGGAAAATTCTGAGCATTATAGCATTTGAATGTTTATCTGTATATATCACAGGGATAAAACACGTCATGCTTTATAACCATCTATATTTAAGTTAAATGAACTGAAATGCCTATAAAACCTGTTCATTACTGTTATCCCTTATGCTTCTTACATTAAATAGTAATTTCTGCATTGACCTCTCTCTTTTGTTCTTTCTTTCTTTCTTTCTTTATTTAAAGTTAATAAGATGGAAAAAAAACACAGCTTATCATTTGGAAACTGGAAAGTGTAAATCCAGATGACCTTTTTCTGTTTTTGGAAAACTTGCTGATTGTTCCTGAAGTGCCGAAACTGGAAACTCCTTCCATAATGGCTTCTATACCGAAAACATCAGTACATCAATGATTATACATTACTACAGGAATGATAACATATTAGAACTAATGCAGTATTATTCTACTGTATTATATGTATTATTGAAAACTGAGCCACACCCCCTGACCAAACAGATTAGAGAATTCAACAGCGTAGTAATAAACCATTAATCTGGAGGTCTAAAAATCTTTATCCTCTATATATCCTCTTGTTGTTTCTCCTTTCTTCAGGCAAATTGAAAAAATGCCCATAGCTTTAATGTATTCACGAACCCCACAAGTAACTCATTTAACTTCTTCACAGCCACTTCACACCCTCACTTTATCCTAGAGTGTGCACTTAAGAGATGTTTAGTATTTGCAGAGTAAATATGGAGGAGATTGCTGAGTAAGCCTTGATTTGAGACACAGCCCTGTTGAGTCAGACGGTTATTTGAAGATGGGTGAAGGAGACAGAAAGTCCGTGTGTTTGTTTGTATTTCAATGAGAGAGAAAAGTGTCAGTACAAATAGTCTGTTTAATCACCGTTTTAATTATGTGAGAAAGATCGTGGCTAGGACATAAGATGTTATTTGCAGATCAATACATGCTGAATCATCAGGTGCAGTAAGGATACATTCAAAGCAGTCAAATATTACAACTGTGAAGATGGAATGCAGCATTTTATTCTATAATACACACGTAAAAAGAAGCTACGTGACATGTCTGTTGTGTAATAATGTGCGTGTCAGTACATTATAGTACAGACATACATAGGAAGAGCATTTTGATTATACCGAATTACAGAACACAGTTATGGGAGTAAAAACTACCTTTATTTCTCTATATAATTCCCTTACTATACAGTACTAATGCACTTATCCCAGTGTTTCACTAGTTCTTGGATACCATCAAGGTAAAAAGTTTTCTGTGTGTATCAGTGCCATGCTATTTCTCAGGATGCCTGAGCTTTGATCAGAAATGCTGGCCTCTGAGGAACTCCTTTAATGGCCCTGGTGGAAATGGCTTGCATCAAGGTCGGCACTATATGGGATGAGGCATCCAAGCTGAGTTCCCATAATGTGCAAGTGGTGTACCTAAAAGAATGTGTGTACAGTTCCCACAGACAGATGCGTCTCTTCCACAAGCAGGCCACAAGTTTTTAGTCCATTGGTTTTAAAGGATCAGGCGTTCCACTCGCTGAATGTTCACAGGAAAACCTGCACTGGGCTCCAAGCCACATTGGCTATTCCTGCAGCTTAAAGTCTCATCAACATACTGTGCTTGAATGTCAGTTTTACACCCTCGTATGAAGGGTGTATGTATATTAATAATGTCTTTCTTGATAATTAATTTTTTTCTCATGGTCTTGAAAAGCCCAAAAGGGCTATAAAGGAGATCAAATTAATTGGACTAAGAGAAATATTTCATTAAAAACAAGATAAGGTTTCATAAAAGGTATGGGGAGTTACTGATACTGAATATATCTGATAAAAATGTTCTAATTGGCTGTCTTTAAAATAGCTTTGAGTGATGGATTGGACTACAGATATTATTTTAAATTTTTGCAAATAGTGCCTGTAAATGCGAGTTAATTTTACTTAGAGCATAATCTTGCTGATGTTTTTCTCACAAATTTCCAAAAAAATGACTACTGTTGTAAACAAAGTTGTCAAACAGTATATACATATACGTTATACATTGTATAGCTACAAGGGACGTTCAAGTCATACTGGAAATTTCTCGTGAATTACAGTAAGGTTTCAAACCAGTGTAAAAACAGAAGACTTCAAGCATAGTATAGTGATGAGACTCTTAGCCACAGTAAAACATTTGAGTGGTGCAGACACTTCGCTTCTGTGAACATTTAGTACAGTATGTGGAATCTTAAAAATCTATAAATAGCTTGTCACCACCTTGCGAAAGAGAAGCACCTGTCAGTGGGAACCATACACACAATCATTCGGCAACACCACTCGCCCTTTACAGGAACTTGGCTGGGAGTTATTGCCACATCTCTGTACAGTCCTGACTTCATTCTAAGTTATTTTCATATATCAAGGAGTTCCTGGGAAGCCAGCATTTCAGACACAAAGCAGGCAGGCCGATCATGGCTCAGATGTACTGAGAACACTTTCTACCTTGATGGTACCCAAATACTACTGAAACGCTGGATTAATAATGATGCATTATTGTAGCAGTGGATTACATAGAGAAATAAAGCGAGTTTTTACTCTCTTAACTGTGTTTATTGTGTAGTTCTGCACAATTAAAAGTCCCAGTTTGAATTAAATGCCCCTGGTTAAGTGTACCATTTTGAAATACAGGCTAAATTAAACAGTTGGTTCAAGATTCAGTCAGTTACATATTATAGTTAGGATAAAGTAATTCTTTTTATATTACAGTTATAATAATAATAATAATAATAATAATAATTAATAAATAACTTTTTTGTGACCACTGCTACGAAGCTCTTATAAGCCACTAACAGAAAGCTTTCGCTGGATAATTTGAATCACAGAACAGCTTCCAATGGACATAAAATTTAATTGTAGATTTGAAACAGCTGTATTGGTCTCTTACTAGAGAGTCCTGTTCACCTGATCACCAAGGGCATTTAGAAGTGAGCATAACGAATAATGGTAGCTTCAGGTGGCACACACCGTAAACGCAGGCCAAATGGGCACGGGATTTGCTGTGTTTGATGTGAGTTGTGACGGCAGACTGGCCAAACCTGTGTGACTGTGAGCTCAAATATCATTCCAAACACACAAAGTCACCCAGTAACACATTCTCATACGCACATACAACACAAACACATGTACAGTATGCATGTATAGAAGACAAGAGGCAAAACCAAGGTGTGTTAGATCAAACACTCATTAGTGACACGCCCTCACTTTCGGTATACTCTCTTATTCTGGCTTGTTTTCGATGATACTCGTTTTTCTTTTTCCCTTCCTGCTTTCTCTCACTCACATATGTACATATAGCTATATCTATATATATATTAAT